>ONZH01019947.1:0-30758 GCA_900303285.1 Rhinella marina
TGTATTGGGTCCTATTCTTTTTCAAATATATTTATTAATGATCTTGTAGAAAGCTTGCACAGTAAAATATCAATTTTGCAGATGACACTAAACTGTGTAAAGTAATTAACACAGAAGAGGACAGTGCACTGCTACAGCAGGATCTGGATAGACTGGAGGCTTGGGCAGAAAAGCAGATGAGGTTTAACACTGACAAATGTAAGGTTATGCATATGGGAAGGAATAATGCAAGTCACCAGTACATACTAAATGGTAAAGCATTGGGTAACTCTGACATGGAAAGGACCTAGGAATTTTAGTGAACAGCAAACTAAGCTGCAGAAAACCAGTGTCAGACAGCTGCTGCCAAGGCCAATAAGATAATGGGTTGCATCAAAAGAGGCATAGATGCCCGTGATGAGAACATAGTCCTGCCACTTTACAAATCACTAGTCAGACCACATATGGAGTACTGTGTACAGTTCTGGGCTCCTGTGAACAAGGCAGACATAGCAGAGCTGGAGAGGGTTCAGAGGAGGGCAACTAAAGTAATAACTGGAATGGGTGGACTACAGTACCCTGAAAGATTATCAAAATTAGGGTTATTCACTTTAGAAAAAAGACGACTGAGGGGAGATCTAATAACTATGTATAAATATATCAGAGGTCAGTACAGAGATCTCTCCCATCATCTATTTATCCGAGGACAGTGACCATGACGAGGGGACATCCTCTGCGTCTGGAGGAAAGAAGGTTTGTACATAAACATAGAAGAGGATTCTTTACGGTAAGAGCACTGAGACTATGGAACTCTCTGCCTGAGGAGGTGGTGATGGTAAGTTCACTAAGAGAGTTCAAGAAGGGCCTGGATGTATTTCTGGAGGGTAATAATATTACAGGTTATAGTTACTAGAGAGGGGTCGTTGATCCAGGGAGTTATTCTGATTGCCTGACTGGAGTCGGGAAGGAATTTTTCCCCCTAAAGTGAGGAAAATTGGCTTCTACCTCACAGGGTTTTTTGCCTTCCCCTGGATCAACTTGTAGCAAAACAGGCTGAACTGGATGGACAGATGTCTTTTTTCGGCCTTACAAACTATGTTACTATGTTACTATGTTACAGGCCCTCTCTTCAAACAATTTTTCAGGAGGGCCCCCTACAGGCCCTCTATTCAAACAATTTTTCCAGAGGTCCACCTACAGGCCCTCTCTCCAAAAAATTTTTCCGGAGGTCCACCTACAGGCCCTCTCTTCAAACAATTTTTCAGGAGGGCCCCCTACAGGTCCTCTATTCAAACCATTTTTCCAGAGGTCCACCTACAGGCCCTCTCTCCGAACAATTTTCCCGGAGGTCCACCTACAGGCCTTCTCTCCAATTCCAGTTTCCAGTTTTATTTGCGCAAACTGCATACATTTTTATTTTTGGGATAGGTGTGAAAAATAATATTACTTGCGTATATATATTGCCCAACATTGGATACGGTAGCAAGTAGACCAAACACATGCTGCCCACAGGGTTCCGCAAATTCCTGGTCCACCCCCAAATTCCTGGTCCACAATGTCAAGGAGGTCAAGGTTCTGTTGATGAGCAACAAGTCCTTCTGTGCTGAAATCGCCGACAACGTCTCCATCTAAGAACCTAAAGACCATTGTGGAGAGAGCGGCACAGCTCGACATCAAAGTGACGAACCCCAACGTCAGACTGCGCAGAGAAGATAACGAATAAATATCTCTGTGGTTATTTTTGCTAAATAAAAGTTAAATAAACACCAAAAAAAATTGATCTGTTCCTGTGCCTGCTCCACCCAAGTTGAATCTGTCCCATCATGAGAAAGTCCCCCCAAGGAGTCCCCACTGTAACTTGCTTCCCATACAACTACCTCACCCCCGACACCTGTGTCTCGCCATTGTCCACCACCTCCTCAGACAACACTGGTAAATCCACACTGTCAGCACACGGAAACAGCAAAAGGTCTTGCGAATTGGGGCAGAGAATGTTCTGGGCTAGCACATCAGGGATGGGGTGACTATGGGGTTCCAGGGAGTACGTGACCACATGCAATATCCATTTAAAAGTCATGCCACACTTGATCGAGCTCATAATTGACAATTGTACCGGTTGCTGCCTAAATTTTTAATTTTGGGGTCCTGAGTCGTCATTCTAACTACATCCGGCTGTTGTCACCACCACACACGCTAGCCCAGGGGGCACTCCTCTGGCTCTTCCAGCGAAACCTCCTTCCCCCCAGCCTGCCCCCCCCCCACCTACAGGCCCTCTCTCCAAACAATTTACGTCTTTGTCCTATCTTTCTCTCTCTCCAAACTATTTTTCCAGATAGCTGCCATATACGGTATTAACCGAGTAGTATACATAGAAGACATACCACACTTGATCAATCTCATAATTTACGACTGTAACCGGTTGATGCTAAATTTTTAAAGTTGGGGTCCTGCATCGTCATTCTAAATCCATCCGGCTGTTATCACCACACACACGCTAGCCCAGGGGGCACTCCTCTGGCTCTTCCAGTGAAACCCTCCTTCCCTCCAGCCTGCCCCCACACCTACAGGCCCTCTCTCCCAAACAATTTACCCGGATAGGGGACGTATTAGATATTGTACTGATGTTTTTTTTTGTTCTTCTTTTAATTGCCTCCTGACCTGTGATAGGCAGAGCATGGACACGTCCCCTTAGCTGCAGTGGGAAAGACACTCCCCTGGCCAGAGCAAGCTCTTTTTCCGTTTTCCGTGGTCGAAAAATCCATGAAATATAAGGTCCCAAGATAGGGGACATATACGGTATTAAACTGAGAAGAATCGATACCATACCGGTTGATGCAACAGTGGCTCTGGCTCTTCCAGAGAAACCTCCTCCCCCCCCCACCTACAGGCCCTCTCTCCAAACAATTTACCCGGGTAGGGGACGTATTAGATATTGTACTGATTTTTTAATTGCCTCCTGCGATAGACGGGAATCGAACCCAGGTCAACTGCTTGGGAAGCAGCTATGCTCACCACTTTACCACCAACAGCCACACCAACTGATAAGAACAGATACTAAACTTGATGTCAGCTGCAGTGCCAGCATGAGCAGTGGTGTCACCTGCAGGCGGTGATGGACCTTCGTTGCACCTAGTTGGGTGCTTCCCTAACTTGTGATGGGTATTTGCCTCGCCTTTCTTGGTCTGGGTGAGCACAATTGCCATGAGGGTAGCCACCAGGCTGTTGCCTGAGAATTTGGGGTAATGGTGGGATTAGGCAGCCTCAGAGGCATCCATGCATGCTGTCCCTGCTCTTTCCTGTCCATTTCCATGGTGTTTCCATCATTTTCTGAGGTTTCCAGGTTTTCACCCAGCCTTCCCTAGGCAGAGCTTTGGTCCCGTGCAAAAAATGCTCGAGTCTCCCATTGACTTCAATGGGGTTCGTTATTCGAAACGAGCACCCGAGCATCGGGAAAAATTCGACTCGAATAACGAGCACCCGAGCATTTTAGAACTCGCTCATCTCTAGTTATTACTCTTAGAATATAGTGAGGAAAAAATAAAACGCAAAGACAAAAATGGTCTTTGTCTTTAAGGGATTAATGTATAGCATTGATAGATTATGTAGAATAGGCCACTGTAGATACCTTTATGGAATTTGCGTAGAAACTAAGGCATACCACGGTGTAATAGCCGTTGCATACATTTATACATATTTTTTTTTATTTTTTATTTTGAGATGGGTTGAAATGAATTAACCCCTTCGCGCCCAGCGCCGTACATGTACGGCACTGGGGCGATGCGGGCACATGGCGCCCGCTCGCGGGTGCGGCGGGCGTCATGGCCGGCAAGTCTCTGCTGTTTCTAACAGCAGAGACTTGCCGCTACTTACCGCCATTGGCGGCGTCTTCCTGGTTGATTAGATGCCGTGATCACACGTGATCACGGCATCTAGTTGCGTTTCAACCCGGAAGCATTCGCTTCCGGGTGGTGTACAGACACCCCGTGTGGCCAATCGGGGTGTCTGTACACCATATGAAAACTGTAATCCTCGCTGGTGAGGATTACAGTTTTCAAAGTGCAATTCTTATTCTGGCCACTAGATGGCAGGCCAGGATAAGAAATGAGCAACTCATGGATTTCTGAGTCTATAAAATCCATAATTGCTCATAAAGAAAAAAAAAAGCCACAATATATAAGCCCATATTTGAGCTTTCTAATAGTAAAAAAAAATTAAAAAAAAATGTAAAAAAATATATAAAAAATAAAAAAGATGTAAAAGTTCAAATCACCCCCCCTTTCCGTATAAGTAAAAAATAAATACCTAAATAACAATAAATATAGACATCATGGGTATCACCGTGACCGAAAACGCCCGTACTTTTAAAATATATAAAAAAAATTCCAATACGGCGAATTGTGTGGCGGAAAAAAGCGTCCAAATGGCGATTTGCCGTTTTTTGTCGCTTTTTTTTCTAAAAAAAATTGAATAAAAAGTGATCAAAAAGTCATACACACCCCAGAATGGTATAAATAAAAACTTCAGATCGTCCGCAAAAAATGAGCCCCCATACAGCTCTGTACACATAAATACCAAAAGTTATAGGGGTCAAGATTTGACAAGGAAAAAAAAAAAGGGCAACTTTCTAACTATTTTATCACTATGAAAACGCAGGAAAAACTATACATATTAGGTATTGCCGGATTCGTACTGACCAGTAGAATGAAAGTAATGGATCAGTTTTAATGCACATCGAACGCTGTAAATAAGAAACCCGTAGAACTGTAGCGGAATAGCGTTTTCTTTGCAATTTCACCCGGTTTGGAATTTTTTTCCCGCTTCCCACTACACCGTATGCAATATTAAATAGTGGCGTTGGAAAGTACAACTTGTCCCGCAAAAAACAAGCCCTCATACAGCTATGTGAACAGAAAAATAAAAGAGTTATGGCTGTTTGAAGGCAGGGAGCGCAAAACAAAAATGCAGAACCGAAAAAATCTCCGGGGGTGAAGGGGTTAAAGTGGACAAACCAGGGTTTGCCCTTTAACTTCATGAAGTATAATCATGTTGATACCTGGCCACATTTCTGTAGTATGAGGTAACTGTACATGCATACTAACTTTTTTGGGGGGCATAGGAGGGGCCAGGAGACTAGAAAACACTTAGTTTTGTAACAGAGTGCTCAGCTACATTGAAGACATCATCAGGGTAAGATGTCTTGATGTCTTGCTACCATAACCTCTCTTTGTATCATATTGGCATTGGCCGAGTGCCATGTTGGGAACTGGCTGACCTGCAGCCTGGTCAGCTGTCCCATGACTTGTGGTGACTGTTACTTTACAGTCTCACACGCCCTGAATAATGGAGACTTGGATGTAGTCTGAACAGAGGCATAGATGAGTGTAGGGACCCACTCCACAGGAAGTTACCGTGACGATTGGTGAGTGGGCATGATCAGGCATTTGCAAATATGTGTAACTAAGGACTTCCTTTTTTATTTTTAGTCGGCATAGCGCCACATATATCCAGATTTACTTTTGCTCCTATTGCTTATTACATGTTGTGCAACCATACTTTGTTATTTGTTACTTTACTTTATCTTTGTACATCTTTGTGTGTATATATATATATATATATAATATATATATATATATATATATATTACAGTGGAGGAAATAAGTATTTGATCCCCCACTGACTTTAAAAGTTTAAAAGTTTTAATACAAAAAAATAAATGAAACGTCTCATAATTTTATGCCAGCTTTATTTTAACAGTGCCGCATAGAATATCAAAAGAAAAACGGAGAAAATTACATGAAATGAGAAATAAAAAATAATTTGCATTTCATTGAGGGAAATAAGTATTTGATCCCCTAGTTAAAACCATGACTAATGTTGGCTCCCACAGACCACTGACACACTCTAATCACAGTGAAGTCGTTACCTGGATGAGAGACACCTGTCCCAAATTGTCACCTGTATAAAGGGCCACCTGCCAACAGTCTCAGTGACACTCCAACATCTCCACCATGGGCAAGACTAAAGAGCTGTCTAAAGATGTCAGGGACAAAATTGTTGACCTACACAAGGCTGGAATGGGCTACAAAGCCATAAGTAAGAAGCTGGATGAGAAGGTGACAACTGTTGGTGCAATTATTCGGAAGTGGAAGAAGTACAACATTACCGTCAATCGACCCAGGCCTGGAGCTCCATGCAACATATCACCTCGTGGAGTCTCATTGATCATGAGAAAGGCTAAAATTCAGCCAAGAATTACACGGGAGGAGCTGAGTAATGATCTCAAGGCAGCTGGGACCACAGTCTCAAAAAAAACCATTGGTAATACACTGAGACGTAATGGTTTAAAATCCTGCAGTGCACGCAAGGTTCCTCTGCTCAAGAAGGCTCACGTCCAGGCCCGCCTCAAGTTTGCCAATGACTCCAAGAGAGACTGGGAGAAGGTGCTGTGGTCAGATGAGACCAAAATTGAGCTCTTTGGCCTCAACTCAACTCGACGTGTTTGGAGGAAGAAAAATACAGAATATGACCCTAAGAATACCATCCCCACCGTCAAGCATGGTGGTGGAAGTATAATGTTTTGGGGGTGTTTTTCTTCTAAGGGCACAGGCCAATTTCACCACATTGACGGGAAGATGAACGGGGCCATGTATCGCAAAATCCTGAGTGACAACCCCCTTGCCTCTGCCAGGGCACTGAAAATGGGTCATGGATGGGTCTTTTAGCACGACAACGACCCAAAACATACAGACAAGGAAACAAAGGAGTGGCTCCATAAGAAGCATATCAAGGTCATGGAATGGCCTAGCCAGTCTCCTGACCTCAATCCCATCGAAAATCTATGGAGGGAGCTGAAGCTTCGCGTTTCCAAATGCATGCCTAAAAACCTTAAGGATATGGAGATGATTTGCAGAGAGGAGTGGGCCAAAATTACTCCTGAAGTGTGTGCAAACCTTATAAAAAACTATAAGAAACGTCTGACTGCTGTGCTTGCCAACAAGGGTTTTGCCACCAAGTATTAAATGATGTTTTCCTAAGGGATCAAATACTTATTTCCCTCAATGAAATGCAAATTATTTTTTATTTCTCATTTCATGTAATTTTCTCCGTTTTTCTTTTGATATTCTATGTGGCACTGTTAAAATAAAGCTGGCATAAAATTATGAGACGTTTCATTTATTTTTTTGTATTAAAACTTTTAAAGTCAGTGGGGGATCAAATACTTATTTCCTCCACTGTATATAAATATATATATATATATATATATATATATATATATATATATAATCATAGTTTAGTAAACTCTTTATGTGGGGCTTTCGGAAGCACTATTACTTTGGGGGGCACCCTGGCACACTCAGCTTACTTCAGCTTAGTACAATTATTTTTGGGGGACATTATGTTTACAGCACTATTGCTGTGAGGGACACCATTTGCTTGGTGCAATCATTTTATTGGGCACTGCGTGCTAATAATTTTTGGGGGATGCACTATCTGGGTTGGGATTATCTCATTCTGCATTACAGTATTGGAGAGCACAGCAGACACAGTATTGGAGGTGGCAGGATGGGGTGTTCACAAGGTGGGAGGATAAGGGAAAAGTAGGAAACTAAGAGACACGACGTGGCTGAAAGAAATCATCATGGAGGTCTTGTCTGAAAGGAAAAGATGAGAAAAGAGAACATCTACATCAAAGGAGATGTTACTTGATGTAAAAGGTATGTGGTGCTGTATTACCTTGTATGTTTTGTATTGCTGTAAGTAATGTTAGGAGGGAAGAGGTTAGGTTGAGATTTTGGTAGGGTATTTAGGAGGATGGACACCTTTTCAATTTTTGTCTCAGGCAACAGAAAGGACCAGTGCACCTCTGAGTCCTGGATGGATTGAGATATGTCCCAATTTCAACTGTATCTTTGTACCCAGAACGCAAAAACATTTGGATGCAATGGTGAAACATGGAGCCATAAGCTCCCTGCTCCACTAGCCACTGCTTCCTCCATCAGGCAGGCACGATGAAGTTACATCACTGCATCTACTGAGCTGATCTGCAGGTCATGGAACAATTCCTGGTCTATAAGTTCTCTCTTGCTCAGTTCAGCAGGCACAATGATGTCACTTCATCACGCCTACCTGCTACAGAAGGCATGATGTGCTCCGTTTATCTGGAGAATGGTTTAGGTATTACTTTTTTATTTTATTAAATAAAACAGGTGTAACACTTTTGTAAGGGGGCACTGATTAGGCATATCTACTGTGTGGGGGCATTAAGTTAACAAAGGGATCTGGTCGGTACTGGGCATTTATAGATAGGCATTACATAGAGTTAGAGGCATAGCTTAGTTTTTTTTTTAAAAAAAAAGCCTAATGTTGTCCCTCCCTGGGCTTTTCAAAAGTTGGGAGGTATGGCTAAGCCCAAACATTATAAATGATTGCATCTGTGTGGAAAAAAAAAGAAAACTTAGCTACCCTTAAAATATTTTGACTGTTTTAATACAGGTAAAGAAACATGAAATAATTAATTGAAAAACTGCAGTTAAAAGCAAACCAAAATAATATAGAGCACTTTACCTCAACAGACGTAATACCCGGCTGCTGGCCGATAAGGACACTGCCCTTCTCCTCTAGACGTGCAACACGCTGATCCCTGATAACTGCCTGACTTCCAATCAGAGGAGACACATCGAGCATCCACTCAGAACCCAACAGATAGGTCAGCTGATTGCTCCCATCCATAGAATGTGCCACAAAATAGGCCAGAAAGCGCACATGAGCTCGTTGATACTGAGAATGGCAATTATGACCCATGTGATCTGAGGTAGATCTACGACGCTCTTCATTTTCATTTTCCATACCATTTCCTAAAGGCCTGAAAGACACAGGTTTTGCAAATTGTAATTATGAAGAAATAAATTAGAATTCTATGAATACAAAATCAAACCTTTACAATAAATTTAGTGTCCACAAATTACTTATTTCTTTTCAATCAGTTTTCTTTCACATACTGCTCTATTTTATTTAGTAAAAAAAAGTCAATAAGCAAATTCTAACTGGATCAATATTAATAGATCATTGAACTGGTACAGATATACAAGTATTTACCCAGGATGAATGATCTGGTAGAGACTGCTTTTCAGCTTGTGCTGCAAACACTTGTGGGAGAGTCAAAAGTTATTTCATTATCATTAGTGATGCGTGGACCTGTGGATGTTCAGGTTCGACGCCTTGGGGCGAACTTTGTTTCAAAAGTTTGGTTCGAGTTCCGAACTTGACCCCGAACCTCACTGAAGTCAATGGGGACACGAACTTTGGGGCTGCAAAATGGCTGTAAAAAAGTCATAGAAAGGGCTAGAGGGCTGCAAAAGGAACCAAAATGGGGGTAAGAGCAGTAGAATTGTCCTGCAAACAAATGTGGATAGGGAAGTAACTTAACATACTGTAACATAAAACACAAAAATAAAAAATAATAATCTTGAACCAGGAGGCGGAAGTTGAAGTTGAGGAGGCTGTGGACATGGTGGTGTAGGTCAAAGAGGCAGAGGAGGAAGCCAACACTTTTTTTTTTTATTTATTTGTCAGTTAATTCTGTGTGTGACATATACCCATATTTTGGGGTCCAGCTGGTATACTTCTCTAATATAACAAATAATAATCTTGTACCAGAAGGTGGAGGTCCCAGTGGAGGTGGCAGTGAAGGTGGTAGAGGAGGGGGAGGAAGCCAACGTTGTTTCTATTTTGATTTTTTTAATGTGTACATTAATTCTGTGTGTGACCTATAGCCATTTTTTTGGATTCGACGGGAAAACTTCTCTACTCTGCCAATATAAGACATAATAATCTTGAGCAAGAAGGTTGAGGTCCGTGTGGCGGTGCAGGTGGAGGAGGTGGGACTTTTTTCTTTTTTTTTTCTGATTTTTTTTTGTTTTGTTGAGGCCCAAAACATTGGGAAAAAGCAAAGAAAATGCACAAACTGTGCTGGAGTATAACAATGTATGGGTGCGGCCGGTATAACCTCTCTAATCTGCCCAAGAATTTTAATGAACGTGAGCTTGTCCACGTTGGCTGTGGACAGGCAGATGCGCCATTCCGTGATCACCCCCGGGCGTGCTATATACACATTTGGACTATACACTTGCTGCAAGGCAGGCCAGCACCTTGAAGGCATAAAGGGCAAGCTCAACTCATGGGCCCAATTTGGAGACCCAGAAGTTAAATGGGGCAGACTCATCCGTCAGTACATGCAGATGTGTGCACACGTACTGTTCCACCATGTTGCTGAAACGCTTCCTCCTGCTAAGACGGTCCATATCAGATGGTGGTGCTAGGTGTTATGGCGTGCTGACAAAGCTTTTCCACATTTCTACCATGCTAACCCTACCTTCTGAGGTGCTGGCGGTGCCCCATCTGCGTTGGCGACTTCCTGCTCCTCCGCCTCGTGCTTCCACTGAGCCCCCACTGTCAGGTGGGATCCAGCAGGGTGGCCACCCAGTAATCAGCACTGGTTAGAATGTGGGCTCGGCGGTCGTTGCGCAGGCACTGCATCATGTAGTCACTCATGTGTGCTAGGCTGTCCAGAGGCAACAACAAGCTGTCCTCAGTGAAAGGTGTATCGTCTGTCCTCTGTATCCACCCAGCCATACTCCAGTGATGCCCGTGAGCTGATTTGGGTGCCATCCTGCTGTGAACGCAGCTCCTCCTCATTCTCCTCATCATCCTCCTCCTCCAAAACTGTGCCCTGGCTGGACAGTTGTATATCAGGCCTCTGTTGGTGCAGGAACCCTCTGAGCCACCTATGGGCGACTGGCCTGATAACCGTGGGAATGATAACTCGTCCTCTTGTGCCACATCCTCATCCATCATCGGAGACATAGAAGTGGGATTGTAATGCTGAGGACGGCGTCATCGGCACTGGCCTTGTTGGTGGAGTACAAAAAACACATGTCATGCATAGAGGCCCACTGATTGGTGGTGAAGTGGTGCTGTCCCGCAGAGTGACTCACCTGTGCGTGCTGCAGCTGAAACTCCACTATTGACTGCTGCTGCTCGCACAGTTTCTCCAGCATGTGTAGGGTGGAGTTCCATCTTGTGGGTACCTTTCATATGAGGCAGTGAGCAAAAAGGCCAAAGTTATGCTGAGGCGCACACAGGCGAGCAGCAGCAGGGTGAGAACGCTGAAAGCACGCACAGACGGCCTGCACTTTTTGCAGCAGCTCTGACATATTGGTTTAATTTTTCAGGAACCTTTGCACCACCAAATTCAGCACATGCACCAGGCAAGGGATGTGCGTCAAACCAGCTAGGCCCAGAGCTGCTATTAGATTCCACCCATTGTCGCACACCACCAGGCCGGGCTTGAGGCTCAGCTGCACCAACCACTCATCAGTCTGTTGTTCCATGCCTGCCCACAGCTCCTGCGTGGTGTAGGGTTTTTTCCCCCAAACATATGAGTTTCAGAACAGCCTGTTGTTGTTTCCCCCTGGCTGTGCTGAACTTGTTGGTGAAGGTGTTGTGCTGATGTGATGAGGAGGTGGTAGAGGAGGAACAGGAGGAGGAAGCAGAGTAGGAGGCAACGGTAGGCACCGAGAAACATCCGGAAATCCTCAGTGGCAGTAGGACATGCGCCAAACCGATGTCCGCCTCAGGCCCAACCGCCACTATATTAGTGGGAAGTTAGGTAGATATAATGTCCCTGCATGCTTACTGGTCTACGTATTGCTGTTTATGTGGACCTTGCCACTGATGGCGCTGCACAGCACACACCTGATTTTTTCTGCCACTTGTTCATGCAGGAAAGGGATGGCCCACCCAGAAAAGTAATGGCGGCTGGGAACCACGTACTGTGGGACGGCCGCCGTCATTAAATTTTTAAAACTGTCCGTCTCCACCAGACGGAATGACAGCATTTCAAAGGCCAGGAATTTGGAAATGCTGGCATTCAGGGCCAGGGCTTGTGGGTGCGTAGGGGGGGATACTTCCTCATTCTCTCCAGTGTTTGGTGGATGGACAGCTGAATGCTTCCATGTGACAGTGTGGAGATGCTCTGTGACAGTGGTGGTGGTGTTGCTGTCACATCCTCACTTTGAGGGGTGCCAGGTGGTCCTATCAGGAGGTGGAAGAGGCCAAGACCGCAGCAGAAGAGGGATCAGGAGGAGCCTCAGATCTTGTGTGTTTTTTCAGGTATCTACTCCACTGCAGCTTGTGATTTGCAGTTATATGCCTGGTCATGCAGGTCATTTAAAACATGACTCTGACTGCACGGCGTGCAAACCACCCGTGTATTGTCGTCAGCACATTGCCTGAAGAACTGCCACCCCAGGGAATTCCTTTTAGCTGGCTTTGGTATGCTCTGTCCCTCGACGTGTTGGGCAGTAGCGTACTGACTGGGGTCGGATGCTCTGCTTTTGTACCCTAGTCGCCTGGATGCCGTGTGAGGTCTAGAACCGCATCATATTTCACCCACTCCTCACCCCTGCCCTTCATACAGTGGTATTCAGGCCTACAAAATGACATAGAACCTCCTGACGCCTGAGTACAACAGAGGAAGGTATTTCATTTGTGCGCATAGTTGGCACAGAACGACAACGTCCTTTCCCTACAGCAAAAGCTCCATCAACACCAGCAGCACCACGGTCATGTCCCTTAGTTGATGCTCCTCTCATTTTTTTACGGTCACCCACCAAATTGGTAGACAGAAGAATAATTGTATTTCTGTGTCTCAGGTGAAAATGGGGTGTTTTGCACATAAAAAAATGGCTATAGGTTACAGATAGAGATGAGAGAAGTGATTGGATATTTTCAGCTGCGAAGTGAATCCGAATTTCCTTGGATTCGCTTCGTATTATTGGTAAACGTACGCACAATTTTACACGCTAACTATACGTACGATATGTATGAAATGTACGTATTATGCATGAGGCGGAACAATGACAATACGCCCACGCAAGAGCGGGAAAGTGAAGATACACCCCCCTCCGAACTGGAAAAAAACAGCCCACCGGGATCTACCTATTTTGCACGTATAGAGAGTGAAGACTCCTCCCTCAGTACTCCACCCTCCTCTGAAGCCACTCTGAACCAGTTTAGACCAGCGCTGACTTTAGAGCAAGCATCTTACCACCGCGTGCTCCAGACAAGGATGTCACAAGTTCAACTCTGCCAGAGAAACCAAGCTTCAGTGCCTGTGTCCTTACAACCTGCTGAAGTTGCTGCGCCTGCGACTCGTGAGGCGGCTGGAGCATCTAGTGCAGCTGGAGTGTCCGCCATGTCTCGTACGGCAGAGGCGGCTGGAGCGTCCACTTCTCCTCCCAGCAGGAGATCCACCCCTTCCATACACCAGAACCCAATTGTTCCACCATCTGTGACGGCCCATGCACAGACTCTCTGGGACTATAAAACTGCAGTGGAGGACTGGGTCATACAAGTTCTTGACCACCCTAGGCCGGGAGATCCTTCGTTGGAATGCAGGAAAGGGAACTGTGCTTTGGTTCTCGGTTGGGAGAGGGTCTGGCTTCCTGCAGGATGATGAAGATGGAAGGGAATATTTTGTGGGCCGCAGGTCGGTGAAACGGCCGTACCTGCCACAACATAGTCATAGCCTGTACATGGGGGATCAGGTGGAGTACACCCCCAGGGCGTCCCTGAAAGGCCCATTAGCAACCGGGGTTACCCTCCTGTCAAAGCCTCTGGTGCCTAAAACGGAACCAGAATTGTGGCCAGATGAACCACCAGGTCCAGGACGCTTGCGCTGCCTGCAGGAGTTCCCAGATGGCGTCCTCCGGTTCAGGGAAAAGCCACAGCCTCAGCCAGAGCCTCTGATTCCTAGACTGCCAGCATCACCATCACCACCACAGTCCTTTTAGCTGGGTCAGCTCACTACATCATCATTCACCTTCCAATGAACGGTCATCCACCAGTACCAGCTGTCGTGGAAGGTGAAGCCAGCAGCAGCCGGGGAAGCTGGGCCTTCTTCCCTGGATGCAACCTTTCCGGAACCACTGTAGCCGGAAATCCTTACCCCTGAAGTCCCGGAAGGAGGATCCGGAAAAGCGCAAGTGGCTGCAGCGCTCACCAGCGTGACCACCACCCGGACCCGGACAAGTCCAACTGAAGGAAGAAGATGCTGGAGTTCCACCATCGCAGCGAGCAGGAGCGTCCTCTGATGAGCTTGAGCAGCAGCTCAAGCGAGGAGGACTTCTGGTCCCTCATCTGAGGAACCTACTACTGGCTGCTGTCAAGGACTGCAGGAGGACCTATGGGAGCCACACCATGGACTGCACCGGACGGGTGAGAGCTAGTTGGATCTATTATGTTTGTGTGTTTGTTTGTATTGCCCCCGTTTGACTCTCACCCAGATGGACATGGCTGTCAGGACCAGGGCCACATCGCTCATGAGGCCAAGTGAGGCGGCTACCTCAAGCGGCGCCATCTAGGGGAAAGGTGTGGGCGGCAAATATGTAGAAGTACTTCAGGCAGAGCCCAACCCCCACTCACTCCTTTTTGCTGCGATCCTCCTTCAGCCTGTTCTTCTGCTGATAGCAGAGGCCCCGCCCACCAGTCTCCTCATGTTCAGTGTGCAACAGTGAGATGTCTGCTGCTGGCTGTAAGTGTAACTGCCCCCCACATCCCCATATAAGTGTAACTGCCCCCCACTCCTTCCCACATCCCCATGTAAGTAGTAACTGCCCCCCCCTTCCCACATCCCCATGTAAGTAGTAACTGCTCCCCCTTCCCACACCCCCATGTAAGTAGTAACTGCCCCCCCCTTCCCACATCCCCATGTAAGTAGTAACTGGCCCCCGCTGATAGCAGAGGCCCCGCCCACCAGTCTCCTCATGTTCAGCGTGCAACAGTGAGATGTCTGCTGCTGGCTGTAAGTGTAACTGCCCTCCACCCCTTCCCACATCCCCATGTGAGTAGTAACTGCCCCCCACTCCTTCCTACATCCCCATATAAGTGTAACTGCCCCCACTCCTTCCCATAGCCCCATGTAAGTAGTAACTGCCCCCCCTTCCCACATCCCCATGTAAGTAGTAACTGCTCCCACTTCTCACATTCCCATGTGAGTAGTAACTGCCCCCCTTCCCACATCCCCATGTAAGTAGTAACTGCCCCCCACTCCTTCCCACATCCCCATGTAAGTAGTAACTGCCCCCCACAACCTTCCCACATCCCCATGTAAGTGTAACTGCTGCCACCACTCCTTCCCACATCCCCATATAAGTGTAACTGCCCCCACTCCTTCCCACATCCCCATGTGAGTAGTAACTGCCCCCCACTCCTTCCCACATCCCCATGTAAGTAGTAACTGTCCCCCACTCCTTCCCACATCCCCATGTAAGTAGTAACTGCTCCCCCTTCCCACATCCCCATGTAAGTAGTAACTGCCCCCCCTTCCCACATCCCCATGTAAGTAGTAACTGCCCCCCCTTCCCACATCCCCATGTAAGTAGTAACTGCCCGCACCCCTTCCCACATCCCCATGTAAGTAGTAACTGCCCCCCATCCCTTTCCACATCCCCATGTAAGTAGTAACTGCCCCCCATCCCTTCCCACATCCCCATGTAAGTAGTAACTGCCCCCCACCCCTTCCCACATTCCCATGTAAGTAGTAACTGCCCCCATCCCTTCTCACATCCCCATGTAAGTAGTAACTTCCCCCCACCCCTTCCCACATCCCCATGTAAGTAGTAACTGACCCCCACCCCTTCCCACATCCCCCATGGCCCAGTCCTTTCAACATAGCCAGAGTGGCTTACACAAGATTGGGGTTTGATAAGACCCCCCCCTCATGAGGCCTCACTCCTGTTCACACAGAGCCTGCATCTCACTGCTAGTAGTCGGACAGAGGGGGAGGGGAGAGTCTGCAGACAGGCTGCTATAGCTGATTACCAGGGATGGTCAGCCATCTGCAGGAATGGTAAGTGTAATGTGTGTGTTATGTGTGTGAATGTATGTGCATACATCTGTCGTGTCGTGTGTGTATGTGTAATATCTGTGGCAGAGTTTATAATTAGTATTGAGTGAACGTGCGTTATAAGTTTGGCGTCCAAGGTTCGGGCTATTGGAACCCAAACCATAACAGAATTCTATGACGCCATGCACCATGGAAGCCTAATAGAGGAATCCCGTACTGCATTCTGTCATAATAGAAGTCTATGGCCATAGTGCGCGCCGTCATAGAATTCCATTATGGTCCGTGGTAGTGGAATCCATAGCGGGATTCTCTGATAACCTGAACCTTGGACGCCGAACTTAAAACACAATTCTCTCAACACTATTTATAATATGGACTGTATATAGTGTGTGTATATATTGTATATAATGTCAAGCTTACTTATGAACATCTTGAGCGGCTCTGACAGTCTTGCGCCTGCGCAGCTGCACTGAGTAGCTGTGCAAACGCTGAGGCTCTACTTAAAGGGGTTTTCTGTGATTGTACTACTGATTACCTATCCTCAGGATAGATCATCAGTATCTGATCGGTGGTGGTCTGACACCCGGGACCCCCACTGATAAGGTGTTTGAGAAGGCACCGGAGCTCCCATTGCCTTCTCAGTGCCGTTGCCTTCTCGTAGCTTTCCCTAGGCCAGTGACGTCACGTTCATCGGTCACGTGGCCTAGGAGCCGCTCAGCCCCATTCAAGTGAATGTGACTGAGCACGATACCAAGAACAGCCGCTATACAATGTACGGCACTTTGCTTGGTGAGCTGCCAGAAGGTACAGTGCTCACAGGAGAGCTGGTGCCTTCTCAAACAGCTGATCGGCAGGGGTTCTGGGAGTCAGACCCGCAGCTATCCTGAGGATAGGTCATCAGTAGTTAACTCCCGGAAAAAACTTTTAAGGAACAGCAACTGTTCATCTCTTGCGCTGGTATATATTTATGTGTGAGGTATATAAAGTGGGCTACTTGGATTTCATACTATTTTATAATAGGGGGAACCCAATTAAATTTTGGGCAGCGGAAGGGCAATGGGCAATGAGCTCTTTCATTGTGGCAAAGGGGTTAGGTTAAGAAATTGGCATGGGGGGGCGCCATTTTAGTTTTCGCCTCAGGCAACAGAAAGGCTCTGTCAGGACTCCCCCCATTCTGTAGAAAATTCCCTGTTGCGCTGAAGTGCGCCTATTCTCCTTTTCCCCCCATTCTCGGGTTATTTGGGAGCCTCTTTTGCAAAAAGGGTTCTCTATTTGCTGCTATTCTCTATTATCCATGTGGATTACACATTACCTGTTTGGACTACAATTTTACCTCACGTGGAATACAATTGAATTTTGGAATATGTGTTCCAGACAGACTGTTTTATCATTGCCAAGCCAACTAGGATCCATAAAGAGAGAGACTCAAACATATATCTGAGCCTTTTATGCTTGCAAATATGAAATTGATTGCACTAAAATGTTTGTATACTTATGTCTTTGCTGTATTTTAGCTACACTGTTTTTAATGGTTCAGCACTTTAGCCCATTATGTGTATTCTTTTTCTGGTACTGCAATGTGTCTTATTAATGAACTTATTGTACAGTGTTTTTAGTAAATTATTAACTTATTGAAAGCTAGCAGCAGTGAGCACCTTATTTTTCTAGTTCATATAGTCTGCCTCTAAAGACTGTAGGCCGCAGCCTACCCTCGTGCGTATGACGCATTCGCGCGTCAATGGTACGCTAAGTATTCGTACGCACTTTTGTATGCTAATGCTTACGTATTACGTACTTTTAACTACGTTGACTGTACGTACGTAATTTACACAGGAATGTTCGCAAAACAACAGTTCGTTTAAATACGAATATTGTCAGAAATTTGGCGAATATTCGACAAATAAAATTTTGAATGATTAGCTCATCTCTAGTTACAGACAAAATTAACAGACTGATTAAATCTTCTATTAAAGTTAGATGATTGAAAATGCAGTGTTATTAAGCCAAAAAAATACTTTGTGTCACCGACACAATTAGCAGACTGATTAAACCCCCTATAAAGTTAGATGGATGAAAATGCAGTGTTATTAAAACAAAAAAATTGCTTTATTGTAACCGACTCAATTAACAGACTGATTAAACCTCCTATAACAGACAGATGAAAATGCGGTGTTATGTAATTGCTTTGAGTCACAGATACAATTAACAGACTAATTAACTGTCTTATAACAGTAATGCCTCTTTCACACGAGCGTGACGGATTGGCTCAGGATGCGTTCAGGGTGCGTTTAGTGAAACTCACGATTGCGTTCAGTTGTTTCAGTTTTTTCCGCGCGGGTGCAATGCGTTTTGATGCATTTTTCACGCGCATGATAAAAAACTAAAGGTTTACAAACAACATCTCTTAGCAACCATCAGTGAAAAACGCATTGCACCCGCACTTGCTTCAGGATGCAATGCGTTTTTCACTGAAGCCCCATTCACTTCTATGGGGCCAGGGCTGCGTGAAAAACGCAGAATATAGAACATGCTGAGTTTTTCATGCAACGCAGAACTGATGCGTGAAAAAAAACGCTCATGTACACAGACCCATTGAAATTAATAGGTCAGGATTCAGTGTGGGTGCTATGCGTTCACGTCACGCATTGCACCCGCGCAGAAAACCCGCTCGTGTGAAAGGGGCCTAAGAGGGATGAAAATGCGGTGTTGTGATCCCACAAAATGCCTTTATGTCACTGACACAATTAACAGACTGATTAACCCCTTAATGACCAATGACGTACCAATGACCAATGACGTATGTGGAGTTAGTTACTGCATCATGACGTTCACAGTACGTCATGAGATCCAAGTGTCACCGCAAGTACACTTGCGGTGACACTGGCATGTAAACAGGTGGCATAGCAGAGCTGTCCAGGCACCCAGCAGGGAACCAATCAACGTGGTGCCTGCCTTTGGATCGCTGCGTTTGGTCAGTCAGATTTGACTGACCAATCGCAGCGTTCAGCAGCGGTGCTCCGATCTCCTCAGTGAGTGGTGAGGAGATTGGGGCTGTGCTGCTGAATTTTTAAATGTTGGCCACTCCCCCCCAGTTCAGGATGACCAAGTGGGACTTCCCAACACCAACAAAAAAAATAAAGAAATAAAAAAGCTTCAGCTCTCAGACTATGGAGACACTAAAACATGATTTTTTTTGTTTCAAAAATATTATTAAAAAAAGTATACATGTTAGGTATCACCACATCCGTAACAACCTGCTCTACAAAAATCTCACATGAACTAACCCCTCAGGTGAACGCAGTAAAAATGAATAAATAAAAACTGTGCCAAAATTACCAATTTTTGGGTCACCTTGCCCCAAAAAGTGTAATAATGAAGATCAAAAACTCATATGTACCCAAAAATGGTACCAATTAAAATGTCAACTCTTCCTGCAAAAAAATGAGCCCCTGCACAAGACGATCGGCAGAAAAATAAAAAAGATATGGCGTTCAGAAAATGGAGACACAAAAACATATTTTTTTCAAAAATGCTTTATTATGTAAAACTGAAACAAACAAAGTTTTGATATCAAAGTATTTGATATAATTGCGTCCGTAACAACATGCTCTATAAAAATAGCACATGATCTAACCTGTCAGATGAACATTGTAAAAAACAAAAAATAAATACAGTGCCAAAACATCCATTCTTTGGTTACCTTGCTGTAACGGGGAGCCGGCGGCGCGCTTCCCCTCTGCCGTGCCGCCGGTCTCCCAGGAGTGCGCCGGAGCGAGGACGCAGGATGCGTCCTCGTCTCCATGACGACACTCACAGGAGAGGGTCCGGCACGCGCACTGATACAGCGCGTCCGGCGTCCTCCCAGTCCCCCCAGTAACGAGCAGGCGGGGACATCTGAGCGCTGGTCTGGGCAACCAGCGCTCAGAACATTTATTATATACTTGGTTTTGGGTCATGTGGCGCTGGCCACGCCACATGACCAAATTTGGTGCATATTTGAGCGCTGGTCACGTTTGGCCAGCGCTCGGTATGCAGATGAGGTCATGTGACGCTGGCCCCGTCACATGACCCAGTGGAGGGCTATTTAAAGCCACTAGTTGTCCTCCCTAATCGCCTGTGATTAGCTTTACAACTTTGATCAGTGCTTGAGCGACCTTGTGTTTGATTTGCTGTTTGACCCTGACCTTGGACTTGGACTTCGACCTCTCTTTGCTTCACCCCCGGTATTGACGTTATCTCCTGTGTATGACCCGGCTTGCTGACTATTCTGATATTGTGTTTGTTTCGTCTGTGTTTGTCTCTCCAATTGTTCCCTGTCCCTCCCTGTGCACTTATACAGAGCAGGGACCGTCACCGTGGTTGTCCGCGGCCGCCTAGGGCCGACTGAGGCAAGCAGGCAGGGAGAGAACGGGGGGGGGGTATTCAGTACAGGGCGCACCTTCCCTTGTCTCCCTCGTGACACTTGCCTCACAAAAAAAATAATATAGAACGATTAAAAATCATATGTACCCCAAAATAGTACCAATAAAACTGTCAACTTTTCCTGTAGTTTCCAAAATGGTGTCACTTTTTGATTGTTTGTACTATAGGGTGCATCAGGGGGCCTTCAAATGGGACATGGTGTCTAAAAACCAGTCCAGCAAAATCTGCCTTCCAAAAACCATATGGTGTTTCTTTCCTTCTGCGCCCTGCCATGCGCCCATACAGCAGTTTACCAACACATGTGAGGTGTTTCTGTAAACCGCAGAATCAGGGTAATAAATATTAGGTTTTGTTTGGCTGTTAACCTTAGATGTTTTAAAGTAAAAAATGGACTAAAATGGAAAATCTGCCAAAAAAATGAAATTTAGAAATTTCATCTCCATTTTCCTTTAATTCTTGTTAACCTAAAGGGTTAACAAAGTTTTTAAAATCAGTGTTAAGTAACTTGAGGGGTGTAGTTTCCAAAATGGGATCATTTATGGGAGGGTTCTACTATGTAAGCCCCACAAAGTGACTTCAGACCTGAACTGGTCCTTAAAAAGTGGGTTTTGGAAATTTTCTTAAAAATTTTAAGAATTGCTTCTAAAATTATAAGCCCTCTAATGTCCCAAAAAATAAAATTACATTTACAAAATGATGCCAACAGAAAGTAGACATATGGGGAACGTTAAATAATAAATATTTTATGAGGTATCACTTTCAGTTTTAAAAGCAGAGAAATAAAAATTTAGAAAATTGCGAATTTTTCCAAATTTTTGGTAAATTTGGGATTTTTTCAGAAATAAAGGTGAAATATATTGACTCAAATTTATGATTGTCGTGAAGTACAGTGTGTCACGAGAAAACAGTCACAATATGGCTTGGATAAGTAAAAGTGTTCCGAAGTTATTACCATAAAAAGTAATACATGTCAGATTTTCAAAAATAAGCTTGGCCACGAAGGTGCAAAATGGCCCGGTCATTAAGGGGTTAACGGTCTTATAAAAGTAAGACGGATTAAAATGGGGAGTTTTCAACCCCACATTAGGTGAACCACAGAACTAACAGCCCAATTAAGTATTATATTTGTGTGTCACTGGTGCAAAGGTGTTGCATTACATCCACATAAATGCCTATAAGTCATCCACAGACTTATTAAAAAAATAAAAGCCTAACACTGTCCTGTCCCTACACTAGTCAGAGCAGAATGGTGGTGCACCACATGTTCCTAGGCATGACTGTGATGGGTTCCAAGTGCCCTCAGCTTAAATGCTTGTTGATTGGCTGAGCTGCAGCCTTTCAACAAGCTTTATTTAAACTCTGAACATGAACACAGACTTTCGCGCCAATGTCTGTGTTCGGGTACCCAGACATCGTAATATTCAGTACAACCTCGAACAGTGCGGTTCGGGTTCGCTCATCCCTAATTATAATCAGAAGGCAGAATTACAGTGAAAGGCTAGCTATACCTCGATGATAAACATGAAGGTAGATACAGATGTAGCAGCCCTAGCGATCATTGTTTTCGCGTTGCTAACGAATCGCGACTTCTTCTCTTTCACTCCTTTCACTCGCAGTAAAAGTACGCTAATTAGGTGTACTTAGGTGCGTACAATGGGTACGCATTAGCATACAAATGCGTGCGCAGTAGCGTACAATGCATAGCATTCGTATGCTAATGCATTCGCATTAGCAGACAATGAATAGCATTAGCATACGAATGCATTTGTATTCGCAATGAATAGCATTAGCGTACAAATCATCAGATGCGTACTCTATTTACGATATTGTTCTGCACTCTCATGTGATCGCTAGTGCTGCTACATCTGTAACACAGGAACACACTCCTTCAACCAGCAAAGTAACCTTTGCTCTTGCCGCATATTGGTCCCCCTGATTTCACCCTTTACAGGGATCTGGACTTCACTGCAAGGGAACCACCAAGCTCCTCTGTTTAAGTAACAGGTGACCCATGAGGCTCAATCAGTGAGGAGCACCTAGGGAGTAGGCAAAAACGTGCAATGAGTCCAAGGTCAGGACGGGCAGCTCTGCGTGAGAATAGAGTTGAGTGAATCAAATCCAATGAAGTGGAATTTGATCCGAATTTCAGGATAAATTTGATTCGCCGCAATGCCGAATTTCCACGTGCTTCGTGGTAGAGAATTGATTTAACCTCGGGCCTTGCGAGATTTCGTGCCAGATCTTCAAGCAAGCGGCGGCTGGCCTGTCATGAGCAAATGGAGGCAGTAAGTATGATTTAATATTTTTTTTTTGTTACACAGTTTTTACTCTCAGATGCCACAATTATGTATGAATGTGGCAACTAGGGGTACAATGATGGGTAGCTGCGCTATTGCAGCTTCCTGTCATTGTATCAACTACTTGAAAAATGTGCTTCATGACGAAGTAATTAGTCACAAAGCAAATTTTTTTTGTAAAATTCAGTGAGAACGAAGATCAGGCAGAGGTCAGGTTAGGCAGCAAAGGGTCAATTTCGAAAAACAGGCAGAAGTCGGTACATGGAACGTGGAACAGCACACATTTGCAGGATACTAGTAGACGAAAACCAAATGCTCAGGCTCCTTTCCCCTGTACCCCAGGGTGGGCAGCCATTAGGGTGGCCAGATTAGGGTGTTCACACCCTGGAGACATACATGCAGAGGAAGAGAGCCTCTCTGTCAAATAGGAGGCTGGAGCCTGCATGGAGGGACAGAGCTACTCTGGCAGCTGAGCTAACTGGAAGGAGGTGAGAGGCCAGCGGCTCTGTGCCACTAGAGATGCCAAGAACAGTAGGCGATGAGGAGGCGATGCTCACTGAAGAGAGAGGAGTGGTGGTGGGCACAGACTGCCAACATAGAGCATGTGGCCTTCAGTTATTGAACTGAGACTGACAGCCAGCCCTCTTTAACCCTTCAATGACTGGGACATTTTCCATTTTTTCTTCCATTTTCATTTTTTACTCCCAGCCTTCCCAAAGCAATAACTTTTTTTTTATTTTCATTGACATATTTGTATGAGGGCTTGTTTTTTTGCGGGACAAGATGCACTTTCTAATGGCACCATTTACAGTTGCTTAAAATGTAGTTGGAAGTGAGGAAAAAAATTCCAGAAGAGGTAAAATTATTAAAAAAAACATAATTCTGGCAGTTTTATGGGGTTTGTTTTTTCACCATTTCCTATGCGGCAAAACCTGTGACTTTTATTCTCCAGGTCAGTATGATTACGGCGATGCCACATACAGCACAGACCAAAAGTTTGGACACACCTTCTTATTCAAAGCGTTTTCTGTATTTTCATGACTATGAAAATTGTAGATTCACACTGAAGGCATCAAAACTATGAACACATGTGGAATTATATACTATATACAAAAAAGTGTGAAACAACTGAAAATATGTCTTATATTCAAGGTTCTTCAAAGTAGCCACCTTTTGGTTTGATTACTGCTTTGCACACTCTTGGCATTCTCTTGATGAGCTTCAAGAGGTAGTCACCTGAAATGGTTTTCACTTCACAGGTGTGCCCTGTCAGGTTTAATAAGTGGGATTTCTTGCCTTATAAATGGGCTTGGGACTATGAGTTGTGTTGGGCAGAAGTCAGGTGGATACACAGCTGATAGTCCTACTGAATAGACTGTTAGAATTTGTATTATGGCAAGAAAAAAGCAGCTAAGTAAAGAAAAACGAGTGGCCATCATTACTTTAAGAAATGAAGGTCAGTCAGTCCGAAAAATTGGGAAAACTTTGAAAGTGTCCCCAAGTGCAGTCGCAAAAACCATCAAGTGCTACAAAGAAACTGGCTCACATGAGGACCGCCCCAGGAAAGGAAGACCAAGAGTCACCTCTGCTGCAGAGGATAAGTTCATCCGAGTCACCAGCCTCAGAAATCACATTTTAACAGCAGCTCAGATTAGAGAGCAGGTCAATGCCACACACAGTTCTAGCAGCAGACACATCTCTACAACAACTGTTAAGAGGAGACTGTGTGCAGCAGGCCTTCATGGTAAAATTGCTGCTAGGAAACCACTGCTAAGGACAGGCAACAAGCAGAAGAGACTTGTTTGGGCTAAAGAACACAAGGAATGGACATTAGACCAGTGGAAATCTGTGCTTTGGTCTGATGAGTCCAAATTTGAGATCTTTGGTTCCAACCACTGTGTCTTTGTGCAGAAAATGTGAACGGATGGACTCTACATGCCTGGTTCCCACTGTGAAGCATGGAGGAGGAGGTGTGATGGTGTGGAGGTGCTTTGCTGGTGACACTGTTGGGGATTTATTCAAAATTGAAGGCATACTGAACCAGCATGGCTACCACAGCATCTTGCAGCGGCATGCTATTCCATCCAGTTTGCGTTTAGTTGGACCATCATTTATCAACAGGACAATGACCCAAAAACAAACCTCCAGGCTGTGTAAGGGCTATTTGACCAAGAAGGAGAGTGATGGGGTGCTATGCCAGATGACCTGGCCTCCACAGTCACCAGACCTGAACCCAATCGAGATGGTTTGGGGTGAGCTGGACCGCTGAGTGAAGGCAAAAGGTCAGAAGTCCAAGTAGTGAACTGTAGGGACCAATAGTGCTGTCCACTGTCCACAATAGGCCTCCACTAACACACAGGTGACTGATCCGGGGGTGGTTAGATGGCCCCCCTGGACTACTACAAGTTCCCCCCACTTTTATTATGGGCGATTATAAGCTGCCACTGCAGGTTCATATCGCCTGACTGGCCCCCTGGTTATCTATGTGGCCAGTGCCCAGGGTTGCCAGCGGGGAATCTTGTATTTTATGCACAGCCTTTATCTTTATTTTATTATAATATTTTTGTTGATTCCCCTGATATTATGGTAGGCTTGCACCACCTTTGAGATAGGGCTGTTTGCCATTTCTTTCATTTTCCTACTTCTACTGTTCTGTCAACTTGTTTATTCCCTCAAGTATTTACAAATCCCCTGATGAGTCCCTGTGGGATGAAACATGGCATATAGGGACACCTTTGAGGATCATTTATATTAGGGGCAGGGCCGTGTCACGGATGGCTTCCCGACGGGGTCGCCCCTGTCGGGGTGGGCGCTCAGATGTGGTTAGGTAGGGACTAATAGCCCCCTTCCCTTTTACTAATAGGGTGAAATATTATAGGGACAGGGCTATTGGTCCCTACAGTTCACTACTGGCAGTAGCCACATAAATAAGCAGGGGGCCAGTCAGGCGATATGAACCTGCAGTGGCAGCCTATAATCGCCCATAATAAAAGTGGGGGGAACTTGTAGTAGTCCAGGGGGGCCGTCTAGCCACCTCCGGATCAGTCACCTGTGTGTTAGTGGAGGCCTATTGTGGACAGTGGACAGCACTATTGGTCCCTACAGTTCACTACTTAGACTTCTGGTCTTCACCACCGAGCATCCACCACCCTGGCTTCCTTTTGACAGAAGGATACCACTAAGCTTATGTCCTACATGAAGACATTGTCCGGTTTAAGAAGGTGGTAAGAATCTAAGATTTGTTTGTCCTATTACGTGTGCATTTATCTTTATACAATTTTTAGGGGTACATCATTTATTATACATTTTTTAGTGAGTATACAATAAATGTTATGTTTTAATTGCCCATTTCCTCACGTTGTTAGTTGTTCTAGTAGAGTTGAGGATTTTTCGCACAGCTGTTTTACTGGCTGTTTGCGTCCCCCTTTTTTGCTTAGTTTTTCTTGTGCTTTAATGCAGAAAAAAAAATCAAAACTTTGAAAAGTTTTTTCCTTTCATAGCCATTAGTGTTGAGCGAACATGTTCGGCTGAATACACTATTCGTCCGAACATGGCGGTGCTCGTGGCCACGCTAGGCAGGGATAGAAATCGCTAAACAAAGACCCAAAAGCCCTTTTAAAGGCTATTATATCTGGCACAAACCTACATTTTATTATTTTGGAGGATTTTAAAAGTGGTGAAAATAGCGCTAGGTGGCCCGCCATTAACGCCACATGCACTGCTACAGCAAGGAGGGACATACACTGTAGGGAGAGAAGCACGCTAGGCAGGGATAGAAATCGCTCCAAAAAGACCCAAAAGATCTTTTAAGGGCTATTGTATCTGGCACAAAGCAATATTTTATTATTTTTGGGGTGTTTAAAGGTGGTGAAAATAGCACTAGGTGGCCTGTCATTAATGCCACATGTGCTGCTGCTGCTGCATGCTGTAGGATACTCTCTGTATACTATATAACTGACATACTTTGCTATAATTTCTGCTGCTAAACCCGCAGTACTTCTTTTGCGTCTTGCTGTATAACATTTGCGTAGGGATAGAATTTCTATAGCCAGGGTTACTATCATTGTTCAAAAGACACAAAAGTCCATTGTTAAATCCTTCTGCATTTATTTTTATTTTTTTGGTGGCAAAAAACAAACAAACAAGTGTGCCCTGTCAGTAACGTTAGGTGCACAGCGTATTACAACCATTCAAAAGTCTAGGTAGCTGACATCCATTGTTACATTTAATACGGTTAATTTAGGCTGCAGTTCCTCATTTGCGTCTGCAGTTTAATTTGCCCAAGGAGGGAATTAAACTATAGGGATAGGATTTGGGTAGGTAGAAAGATTGTTTCTGTGCAAAAAAGACTAAAGTCCATTGTGAAATACGTCTACTTTTTTTTTTTTGGGGGGGGGGGGTGGCAAAAAAAACCCAAGTGTGCCCTTTCAGAAACGCTAGGTGCACAGCGTATTACAACCGTTCAAAAGTCTATGTAGCTGACATCCGTTGTTACATTTAATACCGATAATTTAGGCCACAGTTCCTCATTTGTGTCTGCAGTTTAATTTGCCCAAGGAGGGAATTAAACTGAAGGGATAGGATTTGGGTAGGTAGAAAGATTGTTTCTGATCCAAAAAGACCAAAGTCCATTGTGAAATACGTCTGCTATTTTTTTTTTGGGGGTGGAAAAAAAACCCCAAGTGTGCCCTGTCAGTAACGCTAGGTGCACAGCGTATTGCAGCCATTCAAAAGTCTATGTAGCTGACATCCGTTGTTACATTTAATACCGATAATTTAGGCGCAGTTCCTCATTCGCATCTGCTATATAACATTTGCGCAAGGAGGGACTTATACTGTAGGGATAAGATTTGGCTAGGCAGGGCTAGTAGTTCTGTTCAAAAGACACAAAAGTCCATTGTTATATCTGGCTGCATTTTTTTTTCTTTTGGGGCAAAAAGAACACAAGTGTGCCTGACACTACAACTACGTGCACAGCGTGTATATGAACCTTTCAAAAGTCTATATACCAGACATCCGTTGGTATTTTTTCTACAGTTAATTTAGGCCACAGTTCCTCATTCGTGTCTGCTATATAACATTTGCGCAAGGAGGGACTTATACTGTAGGGATATGACTTGGCTAGGCAGGGCTAGTTGTTCTGTTCAAAAGACACAAAAGTCCATTGTTATATCTGGCTGCAATATATTATTTTTGTGGTGCTTTAAAAATTGTGCAAGTTTGCCTGACCTTAACACCACCTTTTCAGCGTCTGCTATCTAACATTTGTGTATCCCAAATAACAGAAATCCGGTGTATTTTTTTCTGCAGCTATTGAAAGCGACATTACTAATGTCGCCGTGATTAGCGGCAGAAAGAAACGCAATAAATGTCAGGTACAGATGTAGCATTGCTTGCGCTCATACTGGAATCGCATCAGCGCAGAACGATAGCGCATCTCATTAGCATGGAATTGCGAGTTCAGAAAGATAGGGTGTAATTTTATTTTTGACCACCAGATGGCGCCTGGAACTGCGCTTTCATACTGTATTACTGAAGCCGGCTTTAATTGAATCCTGTCTCCTCTGCAACGTGCCGACTCTTCCTCGACCTGTGCCAGAAGAGGCTCCAGCCAAAAGCTGAATATAACAGAGCCCAAATACTCTTGCCTCCACCAGACAGCAGTAACAAGCTCCAGGTATATCCACAATACTGTACGTCCTGGTAGGTCCATCTGCAAGACCATTATACACCCCCCTCCTTAGTTAGTGTTGGGCAAATAGAGAATAGCGCTGCTGCAGTGATCAGTGCTCACACAGACACTGTTCACTGTCAGTGCTTATTGCTGCAGCATTTTTCTCCTCTATCTGCCCAGTGTTCACTAAGCAGGAAAGTACTGTACACTGATGATAGAGGAGAAGAGCACTGCAGTGACCAGCATGGGTAGCAAAATAGATGGGTAGAGAACTTGGCAAATGCATTCATTTTACATTGTACAGTGGCAGAGAAGAGGCAGGCTGACAAGCAGCCTGGGGATCTTACAATCTTCAGCAGTGAACACTGATTCTCCTTAATACAGTCAATCAGTTAGATGGTTGCCCTAGGGAACACCATACTAGCAGTTTTCTAACAAAAGTGTACATTTTCCCCTAAAATATATAGAATAAAACACATACTGTAACTGCTTTTATTTTTTATTTTTTTTTTTTGGTGGGGAAGACTAATGTTCTTTTATTGTTTCCCTTTGTTTGCTAAACGGCCTAATTAGCATAACAATAATGTTTAATTTGCTGCTTCCTATACAAAGAGAAAAGAAGTGCACCTCGGCAGGAAGGGGTTAATGAGTTTGGATTTGAGGGGGGAAGGGGGCAGGTATTCTGTGTTTTAGATAACTACTGTATCTGCTGGTCAGATAGATAGGGTAAAGTCCATGTCTACACTCTGTACTGAGTTTCTTCTGGAGCTGTAGTAACTTCAATACCTGAGATGTACAGTATTTCCCCATGATTAGTGTCTTTCTGCAATAATTATTCAAGAAAATTAAAAAGAAAAGAAAAAAAATAGGAGTTTAGGGATTACATTTAAATTTATTTATTTTTTGCACCGCACATAATAGAAATGCCTTTTCTTGTCCGTGTATTCGGACAAGAATAGGACATGTTCTACTTTTTCCATGGAACGGAAATGCGGATGGCACACTGTGTGCCGTCCGCATCTTTTGCGGCCCCATTGAAAATGAATGGGTCTGCACCCCGGAACGGATGCGGACACATTCTATGGACGTGTGAATGGGGCCTTAAAGGGGTTATTCCCACCTCACACATGTAGTTTGTATATAGAATGTATTTATATACAATGTACTATTTAGAAGATTTGCCTATTTGTATTCCCATTGTCCCACACACATCAGTTAAGCCATTGCCCCTGGTTACGCTATGTAGTAGAGGTGGCCGGCTTACTCTTGTTCAGACTGGCTCTGAGGTAACTGCTGTATTGTGAACACACATTATATCAGCATGTGGAGACACATCTTAGGGCACCTTCACATGAACTAGTTGCTATCAAGAACAAAGGATGGAGAATGTGGGGGATGGGTGCATGCATTAGATTTATTTTGGCTGTTAGGCTACTTTCGCACTTTTAGCGTTTTTAAATTCCGGTATTGAGTTCCGTCATAGGGGCTCAATACCGGAAGAAAACGCTTCCGTTTTGTCCCCATTCATTGTCAGTGGGGATAAAACTGAACTGAAGACAACGGAGGCTCTTAAAAGCATTCCGTTCCGTCTTCAGACCAGAGAGAAAACCGCAGCATGCTGCGGTTTTCTCTCTGGTCCAGGCATCCGCACCAAAACGAATCCGGAATGACCCCCAATGCAAGTCAATGGGGACGGATCAGTTTGGTGTGACACACCAGTAATCCGGATCCGCCCTCCACTGACTTTCAATGTAGTTCAGATCCAGATCCGTATACACACATACATACAGACATACACATTATCCCTGTACTGTGACATCACTGTGTTTATTATCCCTGTACTGTGACATCACTGTGTTTATTATCCCTGTACTGTGACATCACTGTGTTTATTCTCCTGTACGGTGACATCACTGTGTTTATTATCCCTGTACTGTGACATCACTGTGTTTATTATCCCTGTACAGTGACATCGCTGTGTGTATTATCCCTGTACGGTGACATCACTTTGTTTATCTCTGTACTGTGACATCACTGTGTTTATTATCCCTGTACTGTGACATCACTGTGTTTATTATCCCTGGACTGTGACATCACTGTGTTTATTATCCCTGTACTGTGACATCACTGTGTTTATTATCCCTGTACGGTGACATCACTATGTTTATTATCCCTGTACAGTGACATTACTGTGTTTATTATCCCTGTACGGTGACATCGCTTACTGGTGTGTCACACCAAACGGATCCGTCCCCATTGACTTGCATTGGGGGTCATTCCGGATTCGTTTTGGTGTGGATGCCTGGACCGGAGAGAAAACCGCAGCATGCTGCGGTTTTCTCTTTGGTCTGAAGACAGAACGGAATGCTTTTAAGAGCCTCCGTTGTCTTCAGTTCAGTTTTATCCCCACTGACAATGAATGGGGACAAAACGGAAGCGTTTTCTTCCGGTATTGAGCCCCTATGACGGAACTCAATAC
>ONZH01019948.1:0-17331 GCA_900303285.1 Rhinella marina
AAGGTTCTGCTTGTACCGTGGGTCCAGGAGAGTGAACACCCAGTAATCGGTGTTTGAAAAAATGCTTCTAACACGAGGGTCACGGGATAGGCAGCCATGTGACTCTGCCATGTGCGCCAGAGTCCCAACACGCAAGAATTCCCTCTCCTCACTGGCCTGACTCTCCATTTCCTCCTCCTCCTCCTCTTCAGCCCATACACGCTCAAGAGATAAGAAGGACTGAGCACTGGTACCCTCTTCTGTCTCGCCGACATTCTCCTCCTCTTCCTCCTCATCCTCATCCCCCTCCTCCGATACGCGCTGAGAAACAGACCAGAGGGTTCTGTGGCTATCAAGCGACGTATCTTCCTCCACCATCTCTTGTGACAAGCGCAAAGCATCCGACTTCATGCTGAGCAGTGAGTTTTTCAACAGGCAAAGCAGCGGGATGGTGAGGCTGATAATGGCGGCATCGCCGCTGACCATCTGTGTTGACTCCTCAAAGTTGCTCAACACCTGGCAGATATCAGACATCCACGTCCACTCCTCATTGTAGACTTGAGGAATCTGAGTGACCTGACTACCAGTTCTGGTGGAAGTTGACATCTGGCAGTCTACAATCGCTCTGCGCTGCTGGTAAACTCTGGATAACATGTTTAATGTTGAATTCCATCTCGTGGGCGCGTCGCACAACAGTCGGTGAGAGGGCAGTTGTAGGCGGTGCTGCGCTACCCTGAGAGTGGCAGCATCTGTGGTCGACTTGCGGAAATGCGCTCAGATGCGGCGCACCTTGGTGAGCAAATCAGACAGATTGGGGTATGTCTTGAGAAACCGCTGAACTATGAGATTGAGTACGTGGGCCAGGCATGGCACATGTGTCAGTCTGCCGAGTTGCAGAGCCGCCACCAGGGTTACGCCCGTTTGTCACACACAACCATGCTGGCTGAGTTCAGCGGTGCCTTTTGTCACCTAAGCTCAGCAGTTTGAGCACCGCCTGCTGGCGCTTACCCACGGCACTGCTTCTGCGCCTAGAGCTACCGACTGAAGGCGCCGTGCCCACGGATGGTAATTCGGTGGAGGAGGAGGAGGGGTCAGAGGAGGAGGCATAGTACGTCTGAGAGACCGTGACCGAGGTAGGCCCCACAATCCTCGGTGTGGGCAGTACATGAGCGCCCCAGGGTCAGTCTCGGTCCCAGCCTCCACCAAGTTAACCCAATGTGCCGTCAGTGAGATATAGTGTCCCTGCCGGCAGCAGTCCGTGTCCGTGGTTAGGTGGACCTTCTCAGAAACAGCGTCAGGGCACGGATGATTTCTGGACATGTGCTGGTGTAGGGCTGGGACGGCACATGGAAATAGTGGCGGCTGGGGACCGAATACCGAGGGGCAGCCACCGCCATGAGATTGCGAAAGGCCTCGGTCTCTACCAGCCTATAGGGCAGCATCTCCAGGCTCAGCAATTTGGAGATGTGGACGTTGAGGGCTTGGGCATGTGGGTGGGTGGAACTGTATTTCCTCTTGCGCTCCAGCGTCTGCTGTAAAGACAGCTGAACGCTGCGCTGGGACACATTGGTGGACACTGTGGAGGATCGTGGAGGCGAAGGTGTGGTTTTCCGGCGGGAGGCGCTCGTGCCGGGGTCCTGGGCAGGGGGTTGACTAGCAGAGGCAGCGAGTGAGTGCCGGAGTGAGCAGTGGTGTGACCCGCAGGAGGTGAACGGCCTTGGTTCCATTAAGTGGGGTGTTTAGCACTCATATGCCTGCGCATGCTGGTGGTGGTTAGGCTAGTAGTGGTGGCACCCCTGCTGATCCTGGTGTGGCACAGGTTGCACACCACAGTCCGTCAGTCATCCTCACTTTCTTTAAAGAACCTCCAGACTTGCGAACATCTAGGCCTCGCCACGGGAGCTTCACTACGTGAAACAGTTGCTGCTGATGCACCAGCTCTGGCCCTGCTTCTCCCTCTGGCCACACCACTGCCTCTTACAACCTGTTCTGGTGCAGCACTCGCCTCTGCCTCAGAAGCACTGTCTTCACTCGGCTTATCAACCCAGCTTGGGTCAGTCACCTCGTCATCCTCCGATTCCTCAGTCTGCTCCCCCCTCGGACTTCCTGCCCTGACAACAACTTCACCACTGTCTGACAACCGTGTCTCCTCATCGTCCGACACCTCTTTACAAACTTCTTCCACTAAGTCAACATTGTCATCATCATCATCACCCACAGACTGCGACAGTTGGAAAACTTGGGCATCGGGAACGAGGTCAGCAGCAACCTGAGAAGTGGTTTGTGACTCTGGGAAGGGTCCAGAAAACAGTTCCTGAGAGTATGCCGGATCGCATTCCAAATTTTCCTGGGAGGGGGCAGACTGGTGGGAAGGAGGTTGAGGTGGAGGAGCCAGAGGAGTGCTCCCTTGGGTAACGTGGGTGGACTACATGGAAGACTGACTGGTGGACAAATTACTTGAAGCATTGTCCGCAATCCACGACATCAGCTGTTCACACTGTTGTGGTTCCAACAGTCCTCTACCACGTGTCCCTGTAAGTTCAGACATGAAGCTAGGGAGTGTAGCTCTGCGGCGTTCCCCTGCTCCCTCATCAGCAGGTACTGTCTCACCCTGCCCAGGACCACGGCCTCTGCCCCCTGCAGTAATTGAATGCCCACGCCCACGACCTCGTCCCTTAGCCCTGGGGTTCAACATTTTCTGTATATGCCTGCTGTACTGAAACCCACAAACTTGTTCAATCTGAACAAGAAAATATATAGGAGGATAAGTTAGAGCAAAATTACGTATGTTATTACGTACCGTGCAGTATGGAGCAATTACACGGAAACTATTAGATTAGGCAGACTTGGTCTGCTTAATTGCAACCCAGACAAATGTCGCACAGAGATTTTTGTAATGTAGCTGTATCAGTGAAAGGAAAAGACCTTTTTTACTGACGTGACGTACAGAATGGGTCACCTGGACAGAAAATACGGATTGTGGTGACTGAACAGCTGAACTGTGACACACAGAATGGTTACACAGAGCTGTGTGAAATGGATTTGTATCACTGAGACAAAACAACAAAAAACTATTATTTTTTTATATATATATATATTTTTTTTAACGTGACGTGCAGAAACTATCAGAGAGCGAACTCAGCCCCTGCTGACGGTGGCTATTTTGACTGCAACCCAGACAAATGTCGCACAGAGATTTTTGTAATGTAGCTGTATCAGTGAGAGCAAAAGACCTTTTTTAATTAAGTGACGTACAGAATGTGTCACCTGGACAGAAAATACGGATTGTGCTTTGTATATAGGTGGATAAGTTAGAGCAAAATTTCGTATGTTATTACGTACCGTGCAGTATGGAGCAATTACACTGAAACTATTAGATTAGGCAGACTTGGTCTGCTTAAGTGCAACCCAGACAAATGTCGCACAGAGATTTTTAATGTAGCTGTTCAGTGAAGACCTTTTTTAATTAAGTGACGTACAGAATGTGTCACCTGGACAGAAAATACGGATTGTGCTTTGTATATAGGTGGATAAGTTAGAGCAAAATTACGTATGTTATTACGTACCGTGCAGTATGAGGCAATTACATGGAAACTATTAGATTAGGCAGACTTGGTCTGCTTAATTGCAACCCAGACAATTGTCGCACAGAGATTTTTGTAATGTAGCTGTATCAGTGAAAGCAAAAGACCTTTTTTACTGACGTGACGTACAGAATGGGTCACCTGGACAGAAAATACGGATTGTGGTGACTGAACAGCTGAACTGTGACACACAGAATGGTTACACACAGCTGTGTGAAATGAATTTGTATCACTGAGATAAAACAACAAAAAAACTATTTTTTTATATATATTTTTTTTATATTTTTTTTATATATATATATATTTTTTTAACGTGACATGCAGAAACTATCAGAGAGCAAACTCAGCCCCTGCTGACGGTGGCTATTTTGACTGCAACCCAGACAAATGTCGCACAGAGATTTTTGTAATGTAGCTGTATCAGTGAAAGCAAAAGACCGTATTTGATTACGTGACGTACAGTATGGGTCACCTGGACAGAAAATACGGATTGTGGTTTGTGGGGAGCTGAACTGTGACACACAGAATGGTTCCACACTGCTGTATGAAATGGATTTGTATCACTGAGATAAAACAATAACAAAAAAAGTGTTATATATGGCGATAGCTGCACTACTAGTGCCAGCCAGTCAGCCCAGCCAGGAGACAAAAAAAAAAAAAAAGTCTTGTAGCCCTTAGAAAGGCTGTTGGGTTCTTTTGAGATCACTCCTGCCTAACAAAGAACTAAATGCAGGCCCTAACACTCTCCCTGAAACGCAGCAGCTCTGTCCCTGCTCTGAACGACATCCAGACAGCATCTGAGCCGAACACCATGGGCAGTCACTAGTATATTCCAGGGTCACCTGATCAGGCCAGCCAACCCCTGCTATCGACATGTAAGGGCCCCACGTGATGCTGGGTGTACCGCAGAGTCTCCTGGCTTGTGATTGGCTGAGTTTATAGGCGCCAAAAATGCACAATGCGGAAGATGCCATTTCCTCGAGCATGGCGAGATACTCGTCCGAGCAGCGAGCACTTAGGAGTACCGTTATACTCGAACAAGCACCAAGCTCGGACGAGCATGCTCGCTGATCTCTATTTACGAACGATTATTATAAACAATTTGAGGAGTTACTCACTCACAATTTGTTTTCCACTTCTTCCAATTCTTTCCAATCTACAGGTCATATCCCCTAGGAAATGCTTTGTGTTACTATTATGACTCTCCCCATGCTGGGAAAAAACCCTGATTCCCCCACTTGCTTCAGACTCATTTGCTGTTAACCACAGTCCTTAAATTGTGTGCAAAGATCATAGCCCCCTGTCTAGCAAATATTCTTCCTGATTTGGAACATTAAGATCAGGTGGGTTTTATCCAGGGTAGAGGGTCGGGTGATCTACGTATCAAAGTCTATCAAATTTATAAAATGGTGAGTACGATGTGGGGCACGGTTGGATGCCTTCTCTGCTTCTCTTTTTAGATGCGGAGAAGGCATTCAACCAAATCCACTGTTTGTTTTTTTTTTAGAGAGGTCTTGGTTAGGTTTGGGATAACAGGTGGTACTTTGGTTAGTATCATGGCCCTTTACACAACTCCCTCATCATCTGTGCTCTCCTCTGCCTACAATTCCCGACCCATTTCTGTTACTAATGGCACTAATGTCCATTATCTCCTTTGTTATTTACACTTCTTGGCAAGTGCAATAAGGAGGGATACATCCATACATTGTATTAAAATTGGCAATACAGAACACAAAATAAGCCTTTTTGCAGATGACGTGATTTTAGACCTGTCAAGGCCACAAGAATCTCTCCCGTTAGTGGTGTCTGTCCTGGAGCGCTTTAGCACGGTGTCTTATTAGAAACTAAGTACTGACAAGTCTTGAATTCTAAATATGGGACTGGCTCCCAAAGTGTCACCAGCCTTAAAACAATCCTTTGCGTTTACATGGGCAAAAGTGAGCCTTCCATATTTGGGTATATGTCTCACCTATCCTGCATCTAGATAGGTAGGATAGCAGCTATTTAGATGCTGGTAGTTCCCAAAATACTATATTTATTTCGTAATATGCCAATTTTGGGGCCTATTTCTTATTTATGTCAGCTTCAGGCCCTGTTACTTAAATACTTCTGGAAAAAAGGATACCATAGGGTAGCTGCACAAACACTTTACCTACCAATTTCTAAAGAAGGTCTAAATTTTCCCTATTTGGCTAATTATTACTATGCTTCCATTTTGGATAAAATATATAAGCAGACAAACAACGCGAGTTTGTGAGCGTTCGCGTGTTTGATTTCAAGTGTGTGTTTCTATTAAGTGTGTGACTTTAGATTACGTAAGGGAGTACCTGTGAGAGCTAAATTATTTCTCTACATTGCTGAGTGGCTGAGCCTGACTTTATTGTATTCTATACCAAGTCAGAGCAGTGTAGTCTACTTTATATACTGTGAAATGTTTTTGCTGCCAGGTTTATTGCATAGCAGCTGAGAGTATACTGTGATTACATTTTTTTTTCTCTTCCTTCTCCAGGGTGTTGCACAGGTGAGTAATTAGGCTGTGGCTATCTTATTAGGAGAAGTTAAATAGCCAGTCTTGAGGGCAGCTCAGTCCTTTGAATCCAGAGGAAAAAAAGCAGTCTGGTTTGAGAGCTGCACTTATACAAGCAGACAAACAACGCGAGTTTGTTAGCATTCGCGTGTTTGATTTCAAATGTGTGTTTCTATTAAGTGTGTGACTTTAGATTACGTGACTGCAGATTTGGGGACTTTTGGAGGGGATTACAGTAAATCAGCTTTTTATCACTGTATTGTATTTTTTCTCTTTTATTGTGTAATCCCCATTTAGTATGTGTTCCATTATTGACAGTGCAGTCCAGTGCACATCTCGTCTAATGTATGCAGTCCTGGAAAATCCGTTTGAGGGTGCATATCTTTGTTCGAAATGTGAGCAAATTGCCCGTTTGGAATCGCACATCGTATATCTAACATCGTGGGAGAAATGTCTGTATGTGGGTAAGTAACTGAAGAAAGTGTCTGTGTGTGTCTGTATGTGGGTAAGTAACTGTAGTGGGGGTAAGTAGTGGGGTACCACAGGGGTTAGTATTGGGCCCTATTCTCTTCAATATATTTATTAATGATCTTGTAGAAGGCTTGCACAGTAAAATATAAATTTTTGCAGATGACACTAAACTGTGTAAAGTAATTAACACAGAAGAAGACAGTACACTGCTACAGATGGATCTGGATAGATTGGAGGCTTTGGGCAGAGAAGTGCCAGATGAGGTTTTATACTGACAAATGTAAGGTTATGGACATGGGAAGGAATAATGCAAGTCACCAGTACATACTAAATGGTAAAACACTGGGTAATACTGACATGAAAAAGGACTTAGGAATTTTAGTGAACAGCAAACTAAACTGTAGAAACCAGTGTCAGAGAGCTGCTGCCAAGGCCAATAAGATAATGGGTTGCATCAAAAGGGACATAGATTCCCGTGATGAGAACATAGTCCTGCCACTTTACAAATCACTAGTCGGACCACACATGGAGTACTGTGTACAGTTCTGGGCTCCTGTGAACAAGGCAGACATAGCAGAGCTGGAGAGGGTTCAGGAGAGGGCAACTAAAGTAATAACTGGAATGGGTGGACTACAGTACCCAGACAGATTATCAAAATTAGGTTTATTCACTTTAGAAAAAAAGACAACTGAGGGGAGATCTATTAACTATGTATAAATATATCAGGGGTCAGTACAGCGATCTCTCCCATCATCTATTTATCCCCAGGACTGTGACTGTGACAAGGGGACATCCTCTGTGTCTGGAGGAAAGAAGGTTTGTACACAAACATAGAAGAGCATTCTTTACGGTAAGAGCAGTGAGACTATGGAACTTTGTGCCTGAGGAGGTGGTGATTGTTCACTAAAAGAGTTCAAGAGGGGCCTGGATATATTTCTGGAGTGTAATATTACAGGTTATAGTTACTAGAGATGGGTCGTTGATCTAGGGATTAATTCTGATTGCCTGATTGGAGTAGGGAAGGAATTTTTTTCCCACTAAAGTGGAGAAAATTAGCTTCTAACTCACAGGGTTTTTTTTGCCTTCCTCTGGATCAACTTGCAGGATAACAGGCTGAACTGGATGGACAGATGTCTTTTTTTTCGGCTTTATAAACTATGTTACTATTAGACAGTGGAGAAACAAGCAGTGCTTGAAACATTGGGTATCAATGGAGAGATCTTTTTTATCCTCTATTACTTTAGATGCCCTTCTTTGGAGTTTATTTTTTAAATGTCAGGTTCCATATACTAAGTATCTTACTGTGCAAGTCTCTCCGCATGAAAAAATACAGGGTTGATAAGCTGCCAATCGCTTAACTGAACTTTCTCTATTGACAATTACACAGTTTATTCCAGACTTGGATTTGTCTAATTGGCTGTCCTTGAACATTCAAAATCTGTCTGATATTTATGAAGGGAATCATTTACAAGCCTTTTCTGTTTTGTCATCGAACTTTGGAATTCCTCACAGGGACTTTTATAAATATTTCAGGATAAGGCATCTTATCGCACCTATCTCCCATGATCAGATCCCTCCCAAGGCTCCATTTGAGTTGTTTTTCCACAATCCCTCCAAACTAGTTAAAGGGGTTGCTAAGATACAAACTGCTATTTGTAACATTTTAACTCAACGTCATTCCAAAGGCCTCGAAGAATGGGACCTGGGTGTGACAATTTATGATTTGTCTTGGCCTTATAGCTTACCTACTTAACTTTCTAAATGTGTCACACATCTGGAAACCTCTAGGAAATTGTTATACAGGAAGGTATATGACTTCCTTTCAGTTAGCGTGAATATTCCTGACATCCTCTGATAAATATTGGCTGTGTTTGTCGGCAGTGGGTGACATTAAGCACAAATTCTGATATTGCCAATATGTTAGACCGCTATGGGCAAAGGTGACCAGTTTACTAGTGAGATACTGGGATAACCCAATTCTCTAGACCTGGTAATGGCATTGTTGCAATTCTGGTGGCAGACTATCCGATTTCACATAAGACATCTATATTTCATGTTTTCGTTTCTGTGAGGACTCTCATTGCTAAGTATTGGAAGTGCACCACCATTCAATCTATTGCTGAATTAGTTAATAAGGTCAACTTCAACTGCATGATTGAAGTGGAGTGTTTTCTTTTCCTTTCATAATAGTGCTTAACTTCATTCTCATTGTTGGGAGCAATGGAATTCTTCTATGTACCAGTGCATTATAAATTGCATTACTTTTAGGTTGCCAGATGCACAGTTAGTCTTTGTTTTATTAATTTCTAGGGGTATGAGCCCCAATTTACTTTTGGTTATATACTAATGTATACACAATTTATGTAAACTGTGATGTAGAACACTCTATCCTCGGATATCGAGCATTTCCACTTTGAGAAATGAGCTAGACAGAATTGGCCTCCTTGAAGTATTTTCATTCACTTGTCCTAGGGAAGGTGGGGTCCGATATTAGAATAATACCACTGACAATGGCTGCTGTAATGTTTATTGCCTTTATTGTCTGATTGATTATCTGAATGCCATTGTACTTGCTTATTTAACTTAAAGGGGTTTTCCAGCATTTTAATACTGATGATCTATCCCCAGGATAGGTCATTAGTATCTGATCGGTGGGGCTCCGACACCCGGGACCCCCGCCGATCAGCTGTTTGAGAAGGTACCAGCGCTTCTGTGAGCGCTGCTACTTTCTCGCAGCTGAGCACATGGGCTGAGCTGCTCCTATGCCACGTGACCGATGAACGTGACATCACTGGCCTAGGAAAAGCTAAGAGAAGGCCACAGCGCTCATGGGAGCACCGGTGCCTTCTCAAACAGCTGATCAGCGTGGATCAGATCAGATACTGAGGATAGGTCATCAGTAGTAAAATCCCAGAAAACCCCTTTAATAAAAAGTTTGTTCAAGAAAACTTGTCAAAATTGTAAGCACGTGACTGTAAGGAGTTAATGAATTCACTAAATCACTGAAAATTCTGCACAAATCACTAGATGTGACCAAACTTTTCAAAAAGTCGATTTGGTCGCTTTGCCGAGTTTTTAAAAAAAAATGTGCTTTTTTTTACAAATTAATTTGTCATGAAGCGCATTAAATCAGGTTTATCCCAGCCTGCAGTTAAACTTTAGGGAGAATGTATCCTGGTGTACATCAGTGTACAGTGCAGCAACAACCAATATTCGTAGCTAAACAAAAAAAAAAAGCATGCCCCCTGCAAGTGGTCCAATGACTCTTTAGTGGTACAAAATGAGGACATAGAGGCAGCAGCAAAGTGGTGGAGAATAAAAGTTTTTTTCATTCGTGTAGTGGCAGTGCAAACACATGCATTTTAATCCCTTCTGTTAGCTGTAGAATGACTGTGCATCACTATTAAGCTTAGTTCATACTTAACTTTTTTGGACAGTTATTCTCATTAGTTCATGTCAGCCCAAAGCGGGTCAAAACCACAGAACAGGTGCAGATCTATTCATGATACGTAATCTGAGAGTAGACTTACCTCCCGAATTTGACTCGCAACAAATGATGGCAATAACTGACCAAATAACAGAAGTGTGAACTCAGCCTTACAGGTCAATGTTAGTGTCAGCTAGTAGTGGCCCCATGAAAATGGGGAGGGTGGCAGTAGTAAGGCTGTGTTCACATCACTGTTGATTTTTCTGTTCTTCGGATTTTATCAAAAGAACAGCCCCAAAAAAGTGAATCCTTTAATTTGAACATCTGCCTTCAAACCATCAGGTCATCATTTGATCAGTATTGCTAAGGCAAAAATAGGTGTGGGTCCAAAACAGAGATAACATGTGATGGAAATATTTGCATGACTTCTGTGTTTTAGACCCACTCCTGCTTTTGGCTTCCAAATCATGATCAAATGCTGATGCAAAATACTGACCATGTGGTAAAGGCCTCATGCTCAATTTTGACCATTTGCGTCTTAAATCTGTTTTATTCAAATGGAAAAGAAGTCCGGCATGCAGGCCTCTATTACATGGTCAGTTTTTTGCATCAGTATTTGATCAGTATTGGTAAGGCAAAAACAGGAGTGTGCCCAAAACAGAGATAACACTTATTTGCGTGTCTTCTGTGTTTTGCATCCACTCTTGCTTTTGGCTTCTAAATCATGATCAAATCCTGAAGCAAAATACTGACCGTGTAATTAAGGCCTTATGGATGCTTACTTATACAACAGAACCCCTTTTTTTTTCAGAAGAACTGAAAAATGAACGGTAATACACACAACCAAACAGGGACACTAGTGGCCCTGTACAGACTGGTGGGGGGTGGCAACAACATGAAGAGTCACAATAGTGGGGGGGGGGCAGCAGTGGCAGTAACAAGACAAGAGATTGGCAGGACACAGTAGGAGCAGATAGCAGTAGAGGCAGCAGGTGTGTAGAATCAGCTGGGTGACATCATTTGAAAAGTGGCAGCAACATAGTAGCATAGTTTATAAGGCCGAAAAAAGACATCTGTCCATCCAATTCGGCCTGTTATCCTACAAGTTAAACCAGAGGAAGGCAAAAAACCCCTGTGAGGTAGAAGCCAATTTTCCCCACTTTAGGGGAAAAAAATTTCTTCCCGACTCTAATTAAGCAATCAGAATAACTCCCTGGATAACTCCCCTCGCTAGTAACTATAACCTATAATATTAATACACTCCAGAAATACATCTAGGCCCCTCTTGAACTCTTTTAGTTAACTTAGGTCACAGAAAAAAACAATATCCCAATTGGGAAACCAAGATCCAACTCAGAAAAATCCACAGGTTCACAGAAAAGCTGGATAATTAAAACATCCTCTGTGTCTGGAGGAAAGAAGGTTTGTACACAAACATAGAAGAGGATTCTTTAGGGTAAGAGCAGTAAGACTATGGAACTCTCTACCTGAGGAGCTGGTGATGGTAAGTTCACTAAAAGGTGGATAATTAAAACGTAACTTTTAATATGCACTGAAATAAAAATGGATATCTTTATGCTAAATTATACGCTACAAAACCTACACCTCTCATCAATGTTGATATCAAGAACAATAGATCAAAAGTGAAAGTATAGATACATATACCATGGGGTGGACAGGGATTAGATATATGGTAATCTATAGGTCAGAGGTAGGGGAAGTGACAATCCCTATTACAGTTCCTGCCACTACCCATCAACCCAGGGACGGATCCTGAGGGTGGATGCTCCCTGGTCTCGAACCCGCCCTGTCTATCGCTTGTCTCTCCCTCACAAGATACCCTGTAACTAAACCCGACGCGTTTCCCCTCGTCCGAGGTTCATCAGGGGTTAATACGGGAAGGTATGCTATAGCAGTTGATTCATAGATAGAAATTAATGGTTATCAGAAGGAGATATATAGAATACAAATATGATACAAAATCTATAATCATAAAAAGTGCCCAAAATGATAAACTGCTCAAAATGATGCTCAACATGTAAAGGTTTTATATATAAAACCCCCCCAAGTGGCGATAACATGATAGTCGCCAAGCCAGCAAACCAATAAAGGGCTGGACCCTAATGCATCAGTGAGGGGCCATGCTAATCACCACTTAGATTTTTAGATATTTCATAGTGGATGATGGCTAAAAATAGGTGAAATAATTCATTTATAGGTGATACCGATAGCTTGATCATATATGTTGCCCAGATACATTAGGAGCCACAAGACTGAATTCACTGACCAATAGTCCAAGAAAAAGAGGGGGGTAATACAGACCTTCTTATTATATATATATAATAATACATTGCCCAGAGATTACAGTTGGTAAGCAATGGCAAGTAAGAACATGTTGGTCAGAAGACCACTCACGTGGACCCCAGTATCGTGTCTCCATTTCCCAAGTCTGTAGGGTAGCCAATATATTGATGACCGGGCCTGAGGGGAGTCTGGAGTGGCCAGGATCCTTGGTTGAGCAGGTGGGAAGTGGCATGTGTTCGCTCCAATTTAAATACAGCGGGCACAGGCACTCACCATGCCGAGCTTCCTGTCCGTGGACCGCACGCCGGGGGTGCGTCTCACCATTCAGGCGGTGTCATATCTGGTCATGTGATCGCAAAAGGTCCACATGATCGGGAAACCGCGGTGGGTTGGGCTCTGCGCTTCACTCTGGAACGCAGCCATAGACGCATCCTGTCATGTAAGTGCGGGTTGCGGGCGATACATATCCATTGAGTAACCCAGGCGGTCATTGGTCCATTAGTAGTGGCCAGCTGAAAATTCAACAGTGCCCAGTCCCGATATTATACAGGTGTCTAATGAACCATCGACTAAAAGGGATCGCCCTGGGTATTAATCATGTATCAAAAATGAATACACCATGCATCATGAATCGGAAGGAACGGGCCAGAATGTGAAGTAACAAGAGGGGTATGTGACAAGATACATGAGGGAATTAGGTGAGGGAGGAAAGGGGTGGGACGGGGAACAATGGGGAGGGATTGGGGAGGTTCAGGATAAACAGACCCTCCCCCTTTATTTTTGAAATATATCATCAGTCGATAACTCGTTATAATTGACCATCAAAGAAGATGCTTCCCGCATCAGTATTAAAGGCTGGTTACGGATGGTCGTAAAGCATGAATGAGGATTTATAAATGAAAAGAGAAAAAGATATAACTTAGGCTCAAAGCAGACGCTAAGTGTTAGAGAAAACAAGAAAAGGTAAGTCGCTCGTTAAGCCCAAGAGGCGACTGGGACCTAAGCGATATATCCATTTGCATTCTTCTGCAGGATGCGCTGGTCCCAGTCACCTCTTCTTTGGGATTCACGAACGACCTCCAGTACTGAAAAACTCAGCGCCTCCGATTTACCCTCATGGGTTTCAATAACGTGATCAGCAACAGGTGTATTCCGTTTGTTGACCACATCGTTGACATGTCGAGGACTCTTCGTCGTAGTTCTCTAAGGTTTTGCGCCCACATAGTCCCATGGGCATGGGCACTGACATAAATATATCACCCCTTTTGTGCGACAGTTGACAAAGTCTCTGATATCATATACCTGACCAGTAACTGAACAGATATTGTTCTTTGTTTTACGGATGAATCTACATGCTTTGCAATTCCCACATTTGAACATACCGTTGGGTCTCCTATCCAGCCAGGTCCCAACCGGTCTTGGACTGGAATAGTGACTACGAACTAGTCTATCACGTAGACTTCTCCCTTTACGGTAAGTATACTGGGGTAGGTGTTGATGGCGTCAGAAAGGTCAGGGTCCATTAAAAGAATAGGCCAATATTTATTCAATACCTTTCTGATGTCCTGACAGGCGCTATCATAGGTGGAGATGATGCGGATGGGGCCCCGTTGTTTCGTCTCACTATTCTTTGGGACTAGGAGAGAATCTCTATCCTGATTAAGAGCATATTTAAAGGCCTCCAACAGGGGTGTACATAGAAATCATTGGGCCCCATAGCAAGAATCCGAATGGGGCCCCTAACCCCACCCACTACCACAGCCCATCCCACATGCTACCCTGGCTCCTCCCATGCCACGCCCCCATTTGCCAATAAAGAAATGTATACATGAGCTACTGATTTATTTTTTTTAAATTAAGGAGACGTTAACTGAATGGGGGCAGCCACAAGGATGGATTATACTGTATATTATACAGTATGGTGTAGGGATTATACTGTATATTATACAGCATGGTGTACGGATTATACTGTATATTGTACATGCATGGTGTAGGGATTATACTGTATATTATACTGCATGGTGTACGGATTATACTGCATGGTGTAGGGATTACGTATTATACTGTTATACTATATACTGTATGGGTGTACGGATTATACTGTACATTATACAGCATGGTGTATGGATTATACTGTATATATACAGGCATGGTTACAGATTATACTGTACATGATACAGCATGTGTAACGGATTATACTGTATACATACAGCATGGTGTACGGATTATACTGTTATATACAGCATGGTCGGATTATACTGTGTACTATACAGCATGGTTACGGATTATACTGTATATTATACAGTATGGTGTATGGATTATACTGTATACTATACAGCACACAGTGTTAGGGATTATACTGTATATTATACAGCATGGTGTACGGATTATACTGTATATTATACAGTATGGTGTATGGATTATACTGTATACTATACAGCATGGTGTAGGGATTATACTGTATGCTATACAGCATAGTGTACGGATTATACTGTATACTATACAGCATGGTGTACGGATTATACTGTATATTATACAGCATGGTGTACGGATTATACTGTGTATTATACAGCATGGTGTACGGATTATACTATATACTATACAGCATGGAGTACGAATTATACTGTATACTATACAGCATGGTGTACGGATTATAATGTGTATTATACAGTATAATGTACGGATTATACTGTATATTATACAGTATGGTGTAAAGGATTATACTGTACATTGTATAGCATGGTACAGGGATTATAATATATACTGTACAACAAATGCATGGCGGTTACACGATGCCGGACAATATAACCCCTGCGCCACGCTGTACAATATACAGTATGTACAGTGTATGCATATACCCACACACATACATACACACACATACATACATACACACACATACATACACACACATACATGAAACACATAAAAACTTACAGTTACTTGTCCCTTGTCCTGACGCCACTCTGGAGGGGGCTGAGCCAGCTTGGTCTTCTTCTTTCCCCTCTTGCCGCGCTGCACAGGTCCTTCCATGTCCAGGACCAGCAGCGCAGCATGAGGGAGGAGGCAGGGCCAGCTGGGAGCGCACAGGAGCGCTCTCAGTACGTTAGGGGGGCCTAAAAGTTGCAGCAGTGAGCGGGCCAGGAGAGGACCGGAGCACAGGGACGGGACGCATCTTAATGATGCAGAGTAGGGGGCAGGGCCTCCCGAGCGCTCCGGGCCCCGCTGTGCCGTGGGCCCCATAGCAGTGGCATGGTCTGCCTATATGGGCGGTATGCCACTGGCCTCCGATAAAACAGCATTACGATAGTCTTGTTGAATCTGGATTGTAAGTTCTTAGATTCGTGATGGAAATTTTCCAGATCAGTGCAGTTCCTCCTAATCCTCAGATACTGGCCTTTCGGAATTCCTCTTTTCTGGGCCACGGGATGGTGACTAGACCAGTGGAGAAGACTATTTGTTGCTGTAGGTTTGCGATAAATCGTAGTCATCAACTTCTCCCCCTGTTTAGTCACCATTACAGCTAAAAATGTGATTTTATCGTAGCCCAGTTCGAAGGTAAACGAGAGGCCAATACTGTTAGTATTCAACATATCCACAAAGTGGATATGCGAATGGATATATCGCTTTAGGTCCCAGTCGTCTCTTGGGCTTAACGAGCGACTTACCTTTTCTTGTTTTCTCTAACCCTTAGCGTCTGCTTTGAGCCTAAGTTATATCTTTTTCTCTTTCATTTATAAATCCTCATTCATGCTTTACGACCATCCGTAACCAGCCTTTAATATTGATGCGGGAAGCATCTTCTGTGATGGTCAATTATAACGAGTTATCGACTGATGATATATTTCAAAAATAAAGGGGGAGGGTCTGTTTATCCTGAACCTCCCCAATCCCTCCCAATTTTGTCCCCCGTCCCACCCCTTTCCTCCCTCACCTAATTCCCTCATGTATCTTGTCACATACCCCTCTTGTTACTTCACATTCTGGCCCGTTCCTTCCGATTCATGATGCATGGTGTATTCATTTTTGATACATGATTAATACCCAGGGCGATCCCTTTTAGTCGATGGTTCATTAGACTCCTGTATAATATCGGGACTGGGCACTGTTGAATTTTCAGCTGGCCACTACTAATGGACCAATGACCGCCTGGGTTACTGAATGGATATGTATCGCCCGCAACCCACACTTACATGACAGGATGCGTCTATGGCTGCATTCCAGAGTGAAGCGCAGAGCCCAAACCACCGGCGGTTTCCCGATCATGTGGTCCTTTTGTGATCACATGACCGGATATGACACCGCCTGAATGGTGAGACGCACCCCCGGCGTGCGGTCCACGGACAGGAAGCTCGGCATGGTGAGTGCCTGTGCCCGCTGTATTTAAATTGGAGCGAACACATGCCACTTCCCACCTGCTCAACCAAGGATCCTGGCCACTCCAGACTCCCCTCAGGCCCGGTCATCAATATATTGGCTACCCTACAGACTTGGGAAATGGAGACACGATACTGGGGTCCACGTGAGTGGTCTTCTGACCGACATGTTCTTACTTGCCATCGCTTACCAACTGTAATCTCTGGGCAATGTATTATTACATATATATAATAAGGAGGTCTGTATTACCCCCCTCTTTTTCTTGGACTATTGGTCAGTGAATTCAGTCTTGTGGCTCCTAATGTACTGTATCTGGGCAACATATATGATCAAGCCATCGGTATTGCCTAATAATGAATTATTTCACCTATTTTTAGCCATCTTCCACTATGAAATATCTAAAAATCTAAGTGGTGATTCGCATGGCCCCTCACTGATGCATTAGGGTCCGGCCCTTTATTGGTTTGCTGGCTTGGCGACTATCGTGTTATCGCCACTTGGGGGGGGGGGGTTTATTTATAAAACCTTTACATGTTGAGCATCATTTTGAGCAGTTTATCATTTTGGGCACTTTTTATGATTATAGATTTTGTATCATATTTGTATTCTATATATCTCCTTCTGATAACCATTAATTTCTATCTATGAATCAACTACTATAG
>ONZH01019949.1:0-31337 GCA_900303285.1 Rhinella marina
CTGAATGGCCATCCATGCCAGGTCTTTGTGCCCGTTGGTTTAACCTGCTAGAAGCCACGTTCTTCCAAACAGTCTCAGCGGTGGCAGCAGGGAGCCCTGGAATAGACTCCATTAAGTCCTTTGCTCGGATCAGCTTGTGGATAGTCTTTGGTTTCCACAGTCGGGGCTTCAGTCCCTCCAGCTGGTGTTCCCCTACAAACTTGAGAAGGTCTGGTAGTACCAGGGGATATCCCAGTTGTAGGGGTAGGAGCTGTCCCACTTGTCCCAACCCAGCCGCCTCCAAAGAGGCAGGAGAAAGAACCGGGACATGGACCGGCCCGCCGAGCCATCGTCCTTCGTTGTCAGAGTCCTTCGGACGCTGTCGCACACAAAGGCCGCCCTCAGCAGAGTGGGGATGTCCGGAACTCCTTTCCACCCTTGCGGGGCTCCTTGTACATGACGGTCCGTTTTACTCTGTCCATTTTGGAGCCCCAGATGAAGCGGAAGACAGTCCTGGTGATCGCCTGCCTCACTGTGATGTGAGGAGGCCAGGCCTGCGCCGTGTACTGAAGAACCGGTAGGATCTCGTTCCGCAGCACAAGGGTCTTCCCTTCGATGGTAAGTTGTCTGAGGCTCCACAGTCCGATTTTCTGGTTGACCTTTGCCAATCGATCTTGCCAGGACTTCAGGGCTGCTCCTTCCTTCCCAAACCAGACTCCCAGGATCTTGATGAAGTCCGGCTGAATAGAAAAGGGGAAGGGAGCAGAGGAAGTCGGGGCCTCCTCTGTGAAAAGCATGGCTTCCGACTTCCCGCAGTTGACCTTTGCTCCCGAAGCTCTGCCGAATTCCTCGCAGGTCTGGGCGAGCGCTGTCACCGAACGCCTGTCGGCGCAGAAGACGGTCACGTCGTCCATGTACAGCGAGCACTTGATCATTCGTCGGTCTGGTCCTGGTACGGTGATCCCTCTGACCTCTGGATTTTGCCGGATAGATTCTGCGAACAGCTCTATAACACAAACAAAAAGAAGAGGTGAAAGAGGGCAGCCTTGTCTGACCCCAGAGAGAACCGGGAAGGGGTCAGTCTTCCAGCCGTTCACCAGCACCGTGCTGAAAATGTCAAGGTACATAAGGTTAACATAGGAGCAGAACATTTCCCCCAGTCCGAACCTTCGCAGGACCTTGCCCATAAAGACGTGTGAAACACGGTCAAAAGCCTTTTCCTGGTCAAGGCTGACCAGGGCCGCGGACATACGGCGGGCTTTGACGTATTGCACCGTGTCTCTAATGAGGGCCAGGCTGTCTGCGATCCTGCGGCCAGGAATGCCGCAGGTTTGGTCCGGGTGGATGATCCGTCCGATGACAGCCTTCAGCCGGTTGGCTAGTACCTTGGCGAGGATCTTGTAGTCCACGTTCAGAAGAGAGATGGGACGCCAGTTTTTAAGATCCCGTCTCTCCCCCTTCCGCTTATACAAGATCGTGATCATTCCCTCCCTCAACGACAGAGGCATTCTGCCCTCCACCACCATCTCCCTGTACAGCTCCAACAGGTCCGGGCCGATGAGGTCCCACAGCGCTACGTAGAGCTCTGCTGGGAGACCGTCACTGCCCGGGGTCCTGCCAGGCCTGAAGGATGTGGCGGCAGAGTGCAGCTCCTCCACCGTCAAGGGAGCGTCCGTAGCCGCCGCGCCTGCAGGATCAAGGGTGTTAGCGATACCTGACAGGAACTTATCGGCGGCATCCGAGTCGGTGGTCTTCGGGGAGTAGAGGTTGCTGTAGTAGTCGCGGACGACTCCCATCACTCCCTCCTTCCCCGTGGTGATGTTTCCGGTCTCGTCCCGCAGCTCAGTCAGGGGCGTGTGGCTGGCGTGGAGCTTCCTGAAAAAGAAAGAGTTACATTTCTCACCCTTCTCCAGGTGCTCTGCTTTGGAACGGAAGATGATGCGCCTGGATTCCTCCTCAAAGTGTCTTTTCAGGCCCTTCTTGGTCTCTTCCAGCTCATCTCTGACGTCCCAGCCGCACTGGTGGAGGTCTTGCAAGGAACGCAGCTGTCGCTGCAGATTCCTGAAGTTCCTCTTCCGCTCACACGCTTGTTGGCGGCCTTTCGCCTGAAAGAAACTGCGAAACTTGCCTTTAACATACTCCCACCATTCGGTAGCATTCGCAAACAGGCATTTATCATTCCTCCACCCGATGTAGGCATTCCTCAGTTCCTCCATCACCTCCTCTCTTTGCAGCAGGGCGCAGTTAAGCTTCCAGGACCCTGGGCCGGGAGGAAAGCCGTCGCCCAGGGTAGCCTGCAGCCTAATGGCTCTGTGGTCAGAGAAGAAGCAGGGGACCATGGAATGCCCGAGGTGCTTCACCGCCCGAGACGTGAACACAAAGTCGATGCGAGACCTCTGTGAGCCATCGGGGCGGCTCCAACTGTAGTTGACGGAGCCAGCCCCCATGGAGCCCACAGCGTCCCGCAAGGACGCCTGAGTCACCATCTCGATGAGCAGTTTTGAGGAAGAGTCCAAGTCGGTTCTTGCTGAGGTGCGGCCGTCTTCTTCGATGGGGCAGTTGAAGTCTCCGCCCATCACTACTGCCCTAGTGGTGACAAGCTGGGTCCGAAGGAGTTGGAAAAGATCCAGGCGCTCACTCCCGACCAGGGGGGCGTACACGTTGATGAGCCTAAGCGGCTCCCCTGCCCACGAGCCGTCTACGACAAGAAGCCTGCCGCAGACGAGCTCATGGACAGAATCAAGCGTGAAAGCGCTCCCCCCGATAAGGATAGCGACTCCTGCGGCGCCCGTGCTGCCCCCACCGGACCAGTAGGAGGGTCCGTGAGACCACTGCCTGGCCAGATGGTTGTAGGACCTAAAAGAAGGCAAAGCACATTCCTGCAGCATGTAGATATCACATCCCTGTGAAGGTAAAAAGGTTAATACAGTCCGCAGTCTAGACCTATCCCTGATGCTTCTCACATTGATGCTGAAGATGTTGAGCTTAGACATACTGTAAGAGAAAGGGGGTTAGCGCAAAACCATACACCTTAGTTACCACTCCTGTCGGGCGGATCTTCGTCTGTGAGGACCTCCGGCTTCGGGAGTTGCCGCAGGCCCTCGTCCTCCGGTCGGTCGAGCAGGGAAGACTCTTGGCGTTCCGGGAATTCTTCGGACTCTGGTTCGGACACCAGGTCTATCACCTGCTGCTCCATCTCTTCCTGTTCTGGCAGCGGGTCTTCGATGACCTCCACCACCTTCTTCTTGGAGGACTCAGCGCTCGGGCTGTCCCTCCCTTTCCTCTTCCTCTGCAGGGTACCTGCGGGAACAAGAGGGGGAAAATCCTCCAGGGAGAGGGGTGCAACAGTGGTTGGAGGAGGGGTTAGCACTGCTGCAGGGGAGTGGGGAGGCTGGGTTGGGCAGGGAGCCGGAGAGAGGACCCCTGAGGCAGAGCTAGGGAACGTGAAGGTGGATGCCTCAGTAGGGGTGGAGGGGGGACTCCGGGCCCGGGAGGGGCTTGGGGCACGGGCCAGGGGAGGGGCCGATGTCCTCTTACCCTCCTTCTTGGCTGCTGGGGTTGGAGCCTGTGCGGGCTTCGCCGGACCCTTCGCTGCCACAGATGCGTAGGTCCTGGTTCTCTTGGGACAGTCTTTGTACAGATGTTCCGTCTGTCCACAGAGGTTGCAGGACGTCTTCTTCGGACAGTCCTTGGATTCGTGCCCTGCCACACGACAAATCCTGCAGGCGGCCTCTTTGCAGTCCTTCATGCTGTGACCCTTCTTGCTGCATTTCCTGCAGATCTGCGGCATATCAGGGTAGAAGATGAGTCCTGAAGAGTTACCCAGAGAAAATGACTGAGGCAGGTGCTGCACGCCATCCGGAGCTGTCGAGTCTTTGTTCAAGCGGACGATGACAGACCACTTGCCGGTCCAGAAGCCGTTTCCGTCCAAGATGTGGGTGGGGTCCCTCACCACGGTGCAGAAGCGCTTCAGGTAGGTAACAATGTCTTTGCCTGGGATGTGTGGATTCCTCATTGAAACAGTTATTCTCCTCTCTTCCCTCTGAACTGGGCAGTTGCCCACAAAGCGGTTGAAAGGGGAGTCCGGTTTCGCAGCCTTCACCATCTCCCAGTACCGTTTACAGATGGCCACAGAAGCAAAGGTAATGTAGAACATCCCCGTGATGAAAGAGTGGATGCTCACCGTTTCTGCAGTCGAGAATCCCTGCTCCAAGACCATCTTCTTGCCGAACACGTCCTGGCTCATGTCCGGCACTCTCCCGTCCACCTCCTTCAGCTTCAGGACGACAGTCTGCCTCATCCATGGCTCCAGGGAAGGAGCGCTGGGGCTGGGCTTCTTGCCGGTCTTCTGCTGGGGGGCGTCGGGTGAAGCCAGGCTGGAGGCCTGGGACGTGGAGGCTGAAGTGTCCCGGGAGGGTTCCTTGGTGGCCTTCTTCTCTGCAGCAGGTTTCCTAGGAGCCATGCTGCTTTCTTCCAGGGGTTGAAGTGGAGCTTCTTCCAGAAGGCAGAGCCGCTGTGCTTCCTCTGCCTAGCTTCTCCAGGTGCCTGGAACAGCACAGGTTCTTCTGCCCAGCTTGTCCTGGTGGGCGGAGCTATGCAGATTCTTCTGGGCTCTTCCAGTGGGTGGAGCTATGCAGATTCTTCAGAGCCGCTCTTCCAGGTGGTCAAAGGCTTCTTCCCGCTGGTCTTCCGAAGATCTTCGGTCCTCGGCGAATTCAACCTCGGCAAGGGATCTTCCAGTGGTCTCTTAGGAAATAGCTCTAGAGTTCTTACAAGAACTTTTGTCAGAGAACCACCTTAGTGATCATGGTATCTCCCCTGCCCAATGGACATCATCCCACCTATCCCATCCCACCTATCCCATCTATCCCACGTGAGCTTAGAGCTCAGTGGGAACCTTTGGGTGGGTATTATGTAGATTAGGGAGACTAGTTGAGAGAAAGGTCATGACATTCTCTTTCAGACCCATTTATATAAGCCAGGACATTAACTAGGCACCTTGTAACTTCAGAGTAAAAAAATATGCAAATTATTAAGACCAACATTTTTTTCTTATAGGCTTTAGAAAAGCTCATAAGAATTATCTAGATTAGGGAGACTAGTTGAGATGTAGGTCATGGCGCTCTCGTTCAGTCCAGTTGATATAGGCCAAGACATAAACAAAGCACCTTGTGAATTCTGGGTAAAAAATATGCAAATTATTAGGTCCAACATTGACTCCTATAGGCTTAAGATAAACTCATTTGAATATCTTTTCTACAATGCCCAATGGACATCGTCCCACCTGTCCCACCTGTCCCACCTGTCCCACCTGTCCCACCTGTCCCACCTGTCCCACCTGTCCCACCTGTCCCACCTGTCCCACCTGTCCCACCTGTCCCACCTGTCCCACCTGTCCCACCTGTCCCACCTGTCCCACCTGTCCCACGTGAGCTTAGAGCTCAGTGGGAACCTTTGGGTGGGTATTATGTAGATTAGGGAGACTAGTTGAGAGAAAGGTCATGACATTCTCTTTCAGACCCATTTATATAAGCCAGGACATTAACTAGGCACCTTGTAACTTCAGAGTAAAAAATATGCAAATTATTAAGACCAACATTTTTTTCTTATAGGCTTTAGAAAAGCTCATAAGAATTATCTAGATTAGGGAGACTAGTTGAGATGTAGGTCATGGCGCTCTCGTTCAGTCCAGTTGAGATAGGCCAAGACATAAACAAAGCACCTTGTGAATTCTGGGTAAAAAATATGCAAATTATTAGGTCCAACATTGACTCCTATAGGCTTAAGATAAACTCATTTGAATATCTTTTCTACAATGCCCAATGGACATCACATCACCCCACCTACCCCACCTACCCCACCTACCCCACCTACCCCACCTACCCCACCTACCCCACCTACCCCACCTACCCCACCTACCCCACCTACCCCACCTACCCCACCTACCCCACCTACCCCACCTACCCCACCTACCCCACCTACCCCACCTACCCCACCTACCCCACATGAGCTTAGATCTCAGTGGGAACCTTTGGGTGGGTATTATGTAGATTAGGGAGACTAGTTGAGAGAAAGGTCATGACATTCTCTTTCAGACCAATTGATATAAGCTAGGACATCAACTAGGCACCTTGTAACTTCAGGGTGAAAAATATGCTAATTATTAATTCTAACATTTTTCTCTTATAGGCTTTGAAAAAGCTCATAAGAATTATCTAGATTAGGGAGACTAGTTGAGATGTAGGTCATGGCGCTCTTTTTCACACCAGCTGATATAGGGCAAGACATAAACCAAGCACCTTGTGACTTCTGGGTAAAAAAATATGCAAATTATTGGGTCCAACATCGACTCCTATAGGCTTAAAATAAACTCATTTGAATATCTTTTCTACAATGCCCAATGGACCCTACCCCACCTACCCCACCTACCCCACCTACCCCACCTACCCCACCTACCCCACCTACCCCACCTACCCCACCTACCCCACCTACCCCCTACCCCACCTACCCCACCTACCCCACCTACCCCACCTACCCACCTACCCCACCTACCCCACCTACCCACCTACCCCACCTACCCCACCTACCCCACCTACCCCACCTACCCCACCTACCCCACCTACCCCACGTGAGCTTAGAGCTCAGTGGGAACCTTTGGGTGGGTATTATGTAGATTAGGGAGACTAGTTGAGAGAAAGGTCATGACATTCTCTTTCAGACCAATTGATATAAGCCAGGACATTAACTAGGCACCTTGTAACTTCAGAGTAAAAAATATGCTAATTATTAAGTCCAACATTTTTTTCTTATAGGCTTTAGAAAAGCTCATAAGAATTACCTACATTAGGGAGACTAGTTAAGATGTAGGTCATGGCGCTCTCTATCAGATGAGTTGATATAGGCCAAGACATAAACAAAGCACCTTGTGACTTCTGGGTAAAAAAATATGCAAATTATTAGGTCCAACATCAACTCCTATAGGCTTAAGATAAACTCATTTGAATATCTTTTCTACAATACCCCAGGGACATCTCCAGACCTATCCCACCTATCCCTATATTGTGTCCAACATCGACCCATAAACAAACCACCTTGTGAATTCTGGGTAAAAAAATATGCAAATTATTTGGTCTATATCAACTCCTATAGGCTTAAGATAAACTCACTTGAATATCTTTTCTACAATACCCCAGGGACATTACCCCGCCTACCCCGCCTCCTCATTAAAGCATGAGGAGCGTGCTTACAAAAACCAAGTGCAACAAAATCGTGCAGCGTGCCACACAAAAACGTGCCCAAGGCTACGGTCCTTCGCAGGCCCTCTTCCAAAGAAGAAGGGCCCCCCCAGAACCTTCCTCATCCCTCCGGGCCACACACACTCCCCCTAGACCTCAAGGGGGGTAGCCGTTAGGGCGCCGTAACCCTTGAAAATCCTGTGACACACAACGTGGACAGTGAACACAGAGTGACATAAAAAATAAATAAAGTGAATGAGTGCCCAAAATAAGGCCCGGTCATTCAGCCGGAATAAAAAATTCCTCTTTTGTTCGGTCCAGGCAAGCCGAACCGGGTAAAGAGAGGTGTGTGCGCTCCAAAGTAAGAAAGGAAGTGCGTGCAAATGTTCCGTGAACCTCAGTGGGATCCCACCCCCAGTGAGTTCAGGCACCCCAGGGTCACCACTCCTGGGGCACTTCTGCACCTCGGGCTTTCAAACTACCCGGCCCTCCGGCATAAGATCCGTGTGCCTCCTGGTCTCATAGCCCGGGTCCCGAAGGCGCCGGCCGTCCACCAAGGAGACTCCTCTTGCCTCTCCATCCTACAGTCAGACAGCCCAGGACCTAACTGCCAGAACTGATAAGAACAGATTTTTTTTTCCCTCAGTTTAATAGACATTATGTCTCACAAATCAGTCCACTCCAACGTGGCTCAATTTACATAACGTCTATAAAAAAAAACATCACAGGACCCTAACTAAACTAATCAAAGGAAAAAATTGGTCAACAATTACTCACGTACTTTTTCCATTGGGATATCTTCCAAATGTTTTCAGCCTTGGTTTCACCAAATCTCTTCTTATCTAATAAAAGAACTGTAAACACTCTAGATAAGAACACTTTTAAACATTGCTTTGGTGATAAAACAACATTTCTAAAAACCACAAGATTTCTGACGTCCCACAGTACTTCTTTAAAAATAGTAAACAAAAACCAGCATACACGTGAGTTAGAGAGCATCTTAAAATCTTGACCAATAAAAACCTTTTCATAACTAAAACCTTTCCATCCTGTAAGCGCCATGAAAAAGCTCTTCAAAAACTTAAAAACCTCTTTAGCATAAAAACATTCCCAAAACAGATGCTGAAGATCTTCAGTGCCTCCACAACCTTCCCTTGGGCATCTCGCCGTCACTCTAATACCCCTTGTATTCATAAACGCCCTGGTTGGGAGACACCCATGAAAGCATAGCCATACCACATCTTTTTGTTTATTAGATAACCCAAGAACATTAAACAGTTTCCAAACCTTAGCTGCCTGTGCATTGTTGCAGAATGGAACATCACATTGAATCTCATTCCTTCTCCCAGCATTTACAATAGCACATTTCTCAGTTTTACTTACAGAGCTTATTCCATATTGATCATAAAAGGTTTTGAGCACCACATAGAACTTTGGGACTATAAACGCCATTGGTCTGCTCAATTCCTTTTCACAACAGCTCCATTTTATGAACATCCATCCTGCTAAATATCTACACATGGCAGCGGTTCTGTTCTTGTTCTTTTAAATCCTAAAAATCAATAAAAAATAATGCATCCGTATAAAAAACTCCAGGTTGGGAAAATCATATCCACCAAGTTCTGTCTTACTCATAACAACTGTTCGCCTCACTTTCTCCATTTTAGAACCCCAGAAAAAAACAAAGTCTTCTCGTCATTCTCCTTATCCACATCTTGTTTGGAGGTAAAATAACTGATACATATAAAATCAAGGGTAAAATGACGGACTTAATTATTAAAATCTTCTCCTTTAAAGACAGATGCCTCAATTTCCAAAAATCTAATTTTTTCTCAACTTTTTTTTTTAGTGCAGTATGACTCATCGTACCTTTACCGTCTTTTTCAAAAATCACACCTAATATCTCCGCTTCTTCCTTTTTAGGTATCCCAGATACATCCACATTCATCTGTTTCCCATAGTTCACCAACTGACACTTTTCCCAATTGATACTCATACCTGTTATGCTGCAGAAAATCTTCAAGTGTAAATTCACCCTATTCAGATCAGCTTGTGATTGACATGCAAAAACCGCATCGTCCATATATCCCAAGGACTTAATTCTCTCTCCAGAACTTCCAGGAACAAAAAAACCGCTTACGCACTTGTCCTTCTGAATAGATCTTAAAAGTGGTTCCATAGCACAGATAAAAAGAATTGGGGAGAGAGGGCAACCCTGTCTAACACCAGACCTAATACTTACAGCAGGGCACACATTTCCATTAATCATTACATGACTAAAAACGCTCTCGTACATACCTCTAATCACCTTTAAAATCTTCATTGGGATACCCATCTTCTCCAACACAAAAAATAAAAACCTATGGGATACTTTATCATAAGCTTTTTCAAAATCTGTGGTTTCAATAAATAAGGGAACATTGTTAAAACCTGCATAAAAAAATCATATCACGTAATAAAATCAGATTATCCGAAATTCTCCTCCCAGGGACCGCACAGACTTGATATTCGCCAACCATATAAGAGATAATTTCACTGATTCTATTTGCAATAATCTTAGCAATGATTTTATAGTCACAGTTTAATAACGTTATTGGGCGCCAGTTTTTAATCTCTCTTACATCTCCTTTTTTATGTATAAGGGTAATAACACCTTTCTTCATAGAATCAGAGATAAAACCATTTTTAAAAACAAACTGCACTACATTACACACTTCCTTACCAACAATATCCCAATAAGAACTATAAAATTCAGCCGGCAATCCATCACTACCTGGAGTCTTCCCTTTCGCCATTTTCAGCACAGCATTTTTAACCTCCACCTCCCCCACATCCTCCAACAAAAACTCTTTCTTTTCCTTCGGGATATTATCAGATAACACTTCACAATATTCCTGGATCTCCACATCAGTAGCTTTACTTTCATTATCAAAGAGAACCTCATAAAAACCACAGATTTCCTCCATCATTTTTTCACCAACCACTTCACCTTCAGGAGTTAAAACAGACTTAAAAACACCTTTAGGTTTAAAACTCTTCTTAAAAAAATATCTAGAGCATTTCTCATCCTCCTCTAAATGCTGTACTTTTGATTTGTAAACAATATTCTTTCCTTTTTCCAACAATTCTCTCTTCCTCTCATCTTTAATTTCATTAATTTCTTTCTCCACCTCCAGACCGCAATTCCTCAGTTTATAAAGTGCTTCCAACCTAGAAATTAAAACCTCCTCCTTCCTCCTCTTCTCTTGGGCCCTTTTTACACAAATATTTTTAAAAAACAAAGCAATCCTTCCTTTAGCCCAACCCCACCAATCCAACACACACTTAAAACTCTTCTGCTGCCTGACACAGGATAAAAACATTCTTTTAAAAGCATCTTTCACCTCTTCCTCCTGCAACAGACTAACATTGAGTTTCCAGTATCCTCGCCCAAACATCACTGAATTCTTAATACTTATATCAGCCATAATAATTTTATGGTCTGACAGGCTAATCATCATGTGGTCACATTTTGTCACTTCCATCCCTTCAGACACCAGGATATAGTCAATTCTTGACTTGGATCTCCCACTATCAGCGACATACGTAAATTTCTCATCCGTATTGACCATCAGTCCAGCGTCTCTAAAATGCAAATCTACCACCATTTCATTCAATAAAGTAGAAGTCACATCTGTTTTCACCTCCACTGTGCTTAATCTATCATTTACGGTTCTGACGCAATTAAAATCCCCTAAAACAATTGTAAAATCTCTACCAGGCAAGCAAAGTTTAAGAGTTTCTAAAAAAGACACACGTTCCTGTTTCTCAGTTTAAGGGGCATAAATACTAAAAATCCTAAAACGTTGTCCTAAAAACTCCAAACTTAAAACCATGCATCTCCCTGGCACAATAACTTTAGACTCCACAACATTAATATTATTATTTTTAATCAAAATCCCTACACCTTCATTCTTATTATCAGTGGCTGTAGACCAAAAAGATTGACCAAGGCTCCATTCAGATTGGTGCGGTGCAGATCTTATAGCACATTCTTGTAAGCAAATTACATCTGCTTTAACACCCACCAGAAAATCAAGAATAGCTGCTCTTCTAGCACTAGAACTAATTCCTCTCACATTGAATGATGCAACCATAAGGCTCATAATAAATAAATAAAGGATATTTACAGCCATGATCACTATTTAGAGAAAGCCTGACTCAGCACTCTTCTCTCCAATGCATTTTCAATATCAGGTGATTCTGGACCAGAATCCCTGTTTCCCTAGCTATTCCCAGAACAAACAGGGTCGTCCTGGTTACCAGACCAAACTCCACCTTCCCCTCTTTTACAACGTTTTGAATCAGAACCGGAAAAATCTTCATCCTCACTCTCACATCTCTGACCAGGAGTTATAGGGGCATCAGAATCACATTCACCAGTTTGACACTCCATTTGTTCCCCCTCACCAACCAAATGATCCGGACATTCTTCACACTCACTTACCTCACTGCTAGAAATCTTTTCCTCTTTCATCTTCATTAAATCCATATATATCCGCTGACATAGACCCTCGGAAGAGACAGTAAGATCATAAATGCCTTGCTTTGGAAAATCTTGTAGAGCCAATACATCTCTTACCTGAAGGTAGGAGAGCTTCTTCAACACCTCCCCCACGATCAGGTCCAGTCCGATTTTCATCCTGTATCCATCGTCGACCTCCAGTCGAACCGAGTCCTCGAGACATTTTTTAAAATTGCGCAGGTTCACCGACAAAAGCTCACCCACTAATCACACTCGATATATCCCAGGGTCCCACCGCAAGGAGGACCCCAAATACCACTTCCAGCCAAGAACTCCCCCGCAAGGAAGACTCCGAATACCACTTCCAGCCAAGAACTCCCAACTGGATCTTAGCCAAAAGGCCGAGAAACAAACTCATTTGAATATCTTGCCTACAACGGCCCAGCTGGGCTTAGAGCTCAGTAGGAACCTTTGGGTGGGTATTATTTAGATTAGGGAAACTAGTTGAGAGACACATCGTGACACTCTCTTTCAGACCAGTTGATATAAGCCAGGACATAAACAAAGCACCTTGTGACTCCTGGGTAAAAAAAAATATGCAAATTATTAGGTCCAACATCTGCTCCTATAGATTTTAGAAAATGCCTATTTGAAAATCTTTCCCTCAATGCCTTAGCAGCATCACCTGGACTACAATACTGCACGCCTACACTACAACACTGCTCACCTGTTTGCTTTATACAGTACTAGGGGCTTTCTAAGAATTTTTTAGATTAGGGAGACTAGTTGAGATGTAGGTCATGACTCTCTCTTTCAGACCAGTTGATATACGCCAAGACATAAATAAAGCACCTTGTGACTTCTGGGTAAAAAATATGCAAATTATTAGGTCCAACATCTCCTCCTATAGGCTTTAGATAAACTCATTTGAATATCTTTCCCACAATGCCGCAGGGGCATTGTGTTAGGTACAGAGCTGGCTCTAGCTTTGTTAAAAAGAGGTTGTCATGTACTAGATGATGTCTGATTTTCATTTTTTACATTATTCATGGGATAACCCCTTTAAATCAACCTACCATGCTCTCAGTTGGAGTTCCTGAGAGCTGTGGATAAGGTGAGCTTTTGACAACTGTCAGGGCCGGCCTTAGGGGTGTGCGACCTGTGCGGTTGCACAGGGCGCTTCACTCCCGGCCAGTTAAGGGGGCGCCCTGCCAGAGCGCCCCCTTAATGGCCCGGCCGTGCCCTGCAAGTGCGGCGGTGGGGCAGAGGGAGATGAGCGCTTCCATTGTGGAAGCGCTCATCTCCATAGTCTGCCTTTGGAGATGCGGGGCAGGGGAGGGAGAGGCGTCTCCCCTGCCCGTTCCTCTGATAGGCTGCAGGCCCTAGGCCTGCAGCCTATCAGAGGCCAGCTCAGGCGACGCGATGACGTCATCGCGCCGCCCGAGCCGTACAGCGCTGGACACAGGCCGGAAGAGGCCTGTATCGCATCGCTGCTGGAGGTAAGTAAGTGTTTATTTTTTTTATGGGGGCATTTTTATTGGCACATGGGGGGCACTGGGGGCATTTTTACTGGCACATGGGGGCACTGGGGGCATTTTTACTGGCACAAGGGGGCACTGGGGGCATTTTTACTGGCACAAGGGGGCACTGGGGGCATTTTTACTGGCACATGGGGGTACTGGGGGCATTTTTACTGGCACAAGGGGGCACTGGGGGCATTTTTACTGGCACATGGGGGCACTGGGGGCATTTTACTGGCACAAGGGGGCACTGGGGGCATTTTTACTGGCACTGGGGGCATTTTTATTGGCACATGGGGGCATTTTACTGGCACATGGGGGCACTGGGGGCACTGGGGGCATTTTACTGGCACTGGGGGAATTTTTACTGGCACAAGGGGGCACTGGGGGGCATTTTTACTGGCACAAGGGGCACTGGGGGCATTTTTACTGGCACATGGGGGCACTGGGGGCATTTTACTGGCACAAGGGGGCACTGGGGGCATTTTTACTGGCACAAGGGGGCACTGGGGGCATTTTTATTGGCACATGGGAGCATTTTACTGGCACTGGGGGCATTTTTACTGGCACATGGGAGCACTGGGGGCATTTTACTGGCACAAGGGGGCACTGGGGCATTTTTATTGGCACATGGGAGCATTTTACTGGCACTGGGGGCATTTTTACTGGCAAATGGGGCACTGGGGCATTTTTACTGGCACAAGGGGCACTGGGGGCATTTTTACTGGCACATAGTGGCATTTTACTGGCACATAGGGGTATTGTGGGCATTTTTACTGGCACATGGGGGCATTTTTACTGGCACAAGGGGGCACTGGGGGCATTTTTATTGGCACATGGGAGCATTTTACTGGCACATGGGGGCACTGGGGGCATTTTTACTGGCACTGGGGGCATTTTACTGGCACTGGGGGCATTTTTACTGGCACATGGGGGCACTGGGGCATTTCTTACTGGCACATGGGGGCATTTTACTGGCACTGGGGGCATTTTACTGGCACAAGGGGGCACTGGGGGCATTTTTATTGGCACATGGGAGCATTTTACTGGCATTGGGGGCATTTTTACTGGCAAATGGGGCACATGGGGGCATTTTACTGGCAAATGGGGGCATTTTACTGGCACATGGGGGCACTGGGGGCATTTTACTGGCACTGAGGGCATTTTTACTGGCACAAGGGGCACTGGGGGCATTTTTACTGGCACATAGTGGCATTTTACTGGCACATCGGGGTATTGTGGGCATTTTTACTGGCACTGGGGGCATTTTACTGGCACTGGGGGCATTTTTATTGCACATGGGAGCATTTTACTGGCACATGGGGGCACTGGGGCATTTTTACTGGCACTGGGGCATTTCTTACTGGCACATGGGGGCACTGAGGCATTTCTTACTGGTACATAATTTGGGGGGCATCTATGGGGGTGGGACACTTTTTACTGGCACATGATTTTGGGGGGGAATCAATGGGGGGCACTTCTTACTGGCACATTGGAAGCATTATTACTTCTGGGGCACAGTGGGGACATTAGTACTGTTGGGGGCACTATTACTAACAAGTGCACTCTGGCAGAGAATTATTAGTTGGGACTTTGGGGGCACTATTACTGTGGGGGGCACTATTACTGTGGGGGCACCCTGGCACAGTATCAGCGCAGTTATTTCTGGGGAGCGTTATGTTTACAATATTACTGGGCGCACTATTACGGAACACTATTTGCTGGGCGCAGTTATTTTTTAGGACACTGTGTAAACTAAGATTTTTTTCTGTCTAACTGCAGAGATGAGAAATGGCTGAAAAATGGCGTCTGGTCTGAAAGGAGAAGATGAGGAAAGAGAAGATCTACATGAGAGGAGACGTCACTGGATGTAAGAGGTATGTGGCGCTGTATTAGGCTACATTTCAATATAGAAAGCTATAAATACAGTGCAGAGATATATAGTGTGATATAGGACAGTATAGAGAGCTATAAATACATACATATATATATATATACTGTCCTACTCTACCTACCTATATCACTCTATATATCTCTACACTCTATTTATAGCTCTATACTGTATGACGTTAGTACTGTCACTCAGGGGGGGGGGCGCCGAGAGATAGTTTCGCACAGGGCGCCATCTACCCTAAGGCCGGCCCTGACAACTGTTAACATGGTGCGGTGCTGTGCGGGGACCATTGTCGCTGTGCTGGTGGGTAGTGGGGCCCAGTGCTGGGTTTGGCATTGCCAGGCAGCAGTGGTGCTGCGTGGCTACTAGGTCCCGCTGCCTACTGGATCGGCGCTGCAGTGTCGGTGGTCGCCGGGCAGCGCTGTGCCAAAATTTACAGTAGGTCCCACTCAAACAAGCAACCTTGGCGTTGTGAGTGGGCTTATGCCTTTTGATCAAAATGTACACTAATGCCTCAGTAAGGCGGTACACATGCGCCAAGGAGCGCTGTCTTCTGCTTAGTAAGTAGAGATGAGATCAAAGCATAGCATGTGGATGTGCGAGCCAGTTCTCTTCTACATATCTTATAACCCAATCTTTCGTTTAATATTTTTAAAATATAGACTTGCTTCTATATCAGAATAATTTTTTATGTTTTTTAGAGCTTCTTTGTATGCTATTTTGTGAAAGATGTTAATTCACTATTTATCCGAAGAAAATTCTACATAGTAGTAACTTTAGATAAGAGTATAACCTGAATTTGATCTCTGCATCTTTTTCTAACAATCATTTTTTTTTTAAAATGGACATTAGAGAATTATAATAGTTTATAATATGAACTTTATTATATAATGTAAATGGCAAAACAGAATATTAGACTGATTATATGAAATAACAATACAATAAATAACAATACAATAACAATATTTTGTAACATAACATAAAAAAGTACACTGATATATATTATTTAGTATACATATTTATTTCGATTCTAAAATAATATTTGTTTTTTAAATAAATATTTTTTACACATAAATAATATAATTAACCAATTTTTGGGGTTTAAAGTATGTTATTAATTGCCTATTTTTTGTGCCCTTTTTTTTAAACAGAAAAATTACACATCATATGTCATTGGTAACATGCAGAATATGAATAATTTATAAAAATCAATCATATATGTTAATCTAAATAACTAAACAATGAAAGAACCGGATTATGGGCTTGTTCAAATGGCAGTTGTCCAGCCAAGCCTGTGCAGCCCACAAGGCCAGAGCATCAACCATGGGGCTTTTGCATGCGGATTGCAAACCCTTAAACCTCTATTGTGTTCTCGATCCGCATCCAACTGGCCTCACCACAACTAAATCTAACTACTTCTAATTTTTGGGCAGGAAAGCAAACCGTGCGGGGTGCACATGGACGGTGTCTGTGTATTGCCAACCCGCCTTATGCGGACCCCTAAAAGGCCACAGCCACACAACGGCCACGTGAAAGAGCCCTAGGTCTACTTTTACAATTTAGATGGCCTATTAGGACTAAACTTTGGCATCAGGGGAAAATCCTTCCACATCCATGGTACTGAATGTCCAACATGCCGCCTGAAGTCCCTTCCTGCCCCATTCCCAATAATGCTGGCGTGCCGCTGGTTTGTCTGTAGCACAGCAAACATGCAGAGAGGCAGCAGGATAAAAAAATACTACATGCTGCTTTTTAATTCAGGCCAACTATAGTCATGTTTGCTGGGCTGAAGCCATACCTCTGCAGGGATCCTGAAGGCTGTTATCCTGATTGAAAACCAAACTTTTAGTTTATTAGCTATGGTAGTTTATTTTTTATATATTTTTTTCCATCACACTCTTGAGGTTTGGATAATTCATTTTTAACCTCCAAGAGAAACTTTCCATTATCAGAATTTTCATTTGGAATTAAATTCCGTTTAAATGATTGATTAGTTCCTTTACTTTGGAGAATTTTGTGTACTGTATTCTCTTGAAATTCACTCTTGAGAAACACAGAGGTTAAGAGGTTCTTCATTAAGATTTGTAACATCATATACACTGGAAGTTGATGGACTAGAACCACTTGTAATTGGATTCAATGGAGACTTAACACTTTTTTGTTCCATAATGGTTGACATTTTTGCAAACTCAGTAAAAATTCCTTGAAGGTCAACATTGAACATCTTTGTGTCTGAATGAGATCATTATAAAACTTTTGTGCATTCATATAACTAGTCAAGACATTTCTCGTGTTGCTTTCCACATTCGAATTCTGCTCTTCATGTACATTCATAGAATCGTTGTTCTCAGCATTTGGATGTGACAATTCTATACACAGACTTCAGAATCATCGCCACAGTCATCCATTAATTGGGCATCTAAAGAAATGTAAATTAAAATATATGTAAACATTCTGCATTCTTTTTTTTTTTTAATGGTATGATTTAAAGGGGTATTTCGGTTACTATAAATATAACTTTAAGTGGGTGTCCGGGTTCAGAGTTGAAACCGGACATACCGACATTTTCACCCAGGCAGCCAGCCTGACAAGAGCATCTGACCATTTAATGCTCCGATGCTCTCCCTTGCCCTGAGATAGATTGCGCAGGGTAAGGGCTTTCTTATTTACAATATTATCTTTCCCCTATTTATCCCTTCCTCTCCCTGTATCCCTTGCGGTTTATACTTTCTGCTGACATTGTTGTGTGTGGTGTGGATCTCGGCTGAGATCCGGTTGCTGCAATATCTGCATTAAGATAAGTGTCATTTTCCCTTTTGTGTTTATCCTACTTTTCCCTGTTGTGGTTTTGCCTTCTGGAGTCTCCAGTTCATCCGGTCTTTTGGAGGAACGGGTTGACTCCTTCCCCTGTCACTAGTGTTGCTAATGTAGTCACAGCACTCCTCCTATCTTGGGCAAAGCATAGAGTGCACGTCTGTTTGGGGTCCTTGCTTCACCTCAGGGACCCAATCTTCATATGTGTATAGAGAATAGACAGCACTCCAAAAGTCAATTTGCAAAGTGGATATTTATTCTTATCAGCCGGACATAGTGCACAACTGAGGCAACGTTTCAGGCAGAACAGTGCCCTTCATCAGGCTGTTGTGCAAAAGATAAACAATAAAAAATTGTGAAAAAACATATTTACATGAAGAGTATATATCACATGAAAAGTATATATCACATGAACATATGATCAAGCGAATTGTCTCACAGGGGGAACTATGGACAACATTATATGCATGCTTGGCTACCACCAAACAATCCCCAATTCTGAGAACATGTTATGTGGAATCACTAATAACATGAGTCTAGGTACATACTGTATGGTATATAAAGCGCTACCATTAATAACATGAGTCTAGGTACATACTGTATGATATATAAAGCGCTACCATTAACAGGTGGGTATGTAAAGACATGGGGAAGCGAGGGCTAGATTATTGCTAGGCAGAGTGGCCTACAGCAGATAAATATGCCCCAGCTTCCAGGTGGAAAAAACCATGTTAACGGGGGCTGAATAATAAAATGACAATGTGGCTAAGGATGGCAATACTTGGAGGTGCAAATGCGCCCTCACTTACCCTAGTTACGTCGTGGCAATGGGGATATCGGCCAGGTGTATAAGGGAGCACCGCCACAGGCATTTAAGTAGGGTGAATGGCTCGAACACTCCCATGGGCCAATGGAGAGGGGCGGAACCGGAAGTGGACGTGACGCAAGCATCAGTACGGGCGCCTGGAGAGCAACAACGGTGTCGGCTTAGAGAAGCCAAGCGCCAATCAGAGCGCATGCATTGCGCATGCGCAATGTCCCCGGAGATTGCGAACGCCATTTTTAAGGCTGGCTATGGTTAAGTCTGTGTATAGTGAGGCCGCTACAGAGTAGTAGCCATGTTGAAACAGGGCAGGTTGCCCTTACAATGTATAATAAAACTAAAAGAGACCTATGTGTACATTACACTGATTCAGACCATGCCCAAAGACAAATCTAGCTGGGTTCATGCCCTTTGTGAGTGTAAAGAAGCTATCGCCATTCTGGACCAGGGCAAGTTGTCATTACTTATTCATTAGAAGTAGTAGGGTAGTATTGCAATGAGTATATCAGCATATATTGTCAGCAGTGGACCGGAGTTGTAAGGAGTAGAGATGAGCGAGTAGTGTTCGATCGAGCTGGTATTCGATCGAATACTACGATATTCGGCGTACTCGATTTTGTTCGAGTATAACGGCGATGGCGCACTTAGAATTCGTTTCCCCTCCCACCTTCCCTGGCGCTCTTTTTCCACCAATCACCATGCAGGGGGGGTATGACAGGCACGCTGAGCACGCTGGCAGCGCGAAAACAGCGTCTACATGCATTGGCTGGAAAAACCATGTGACCTCGAATATTAAAAACTCAGCTCTTCCTGCTCGTACGCATATGCTGCGTGAACTTAGTCAGGGACAGAGGCTGGAGAAGGGAGAGACAGATTTTAGCTGTTGGACAGGCAGGAGCGTGATTAAAAGCCCTTATCAGGGCTACTACAGTGGACTTCAGTGATAGCTTACTACAATATAGACTTTACAGAGAACGGCTGCTGTATTCAGGGATAGCTGCTGGAGTAGGGACAGAGAGAGGCATTAGTGGTGTATTAGGTGCTCTGCTACATACCAAACTATATTTGGCACTACTGCTGTGTACCTTGAAAAATACAATATATAGGCCTTATAACTGGCAACTGTACTGTGCGTTCTCTTGCAAAGTAATTTCTCATAACTGGTGTTCATACACACCGTCTGATCACTTAATACACTGCTGTGTACCTTGAAAAATACAATATATAGGCCTTAACTGGCAACTGTACTGTGCGTTCTCTTGCAAAGTAATTTCTCATAACTGGTGTTCATACACACCGTCTGATCACTTAATACACGGCTGTGTACCTTGAAAAATACAATATATAGGCCTTATAACTGGCAACTGTACTGTGCGTTCTCTTGCAAAGTAATTTCTCATAACTGGTGTTCATACACACCGTCTGATCACTTAATACACTGCTGTGTACCTTGAAAAATACAATATATAGGCCTTAACTGGCAACTGTACTGTGCGTTCTCTTGCAAAGTAATTTCTCATAACTGGTGTTCATACACACCGTCTGATCACTTAATAGACTGCTGTGTACCTTGAAAAATACAATATATAGGCCTTAACTGGCAACTGTACTGTGCGTTCTCTTGCAAAGTAATTTCTCATAACTGGTGTTCATACACACCGTCTGATCACTTAATACACTGCTGTGTACCTTGAAAAATACAATATATAGGCCTTAACTGGCAACTGTACTGTGCGTTCTCTTGCAAAGTAATTTCTCATAACTGGTGTTCATACACACCGTCTGATCACTTAATACACGGCTGTGTACCTTGAAAAATACAATATATAGGCCTTATAACTGGCAACTGTACTGTGCGTTCTCTTGCAAAGTAATTTCTCATAACTGGTGTTCATACACACCGTCTGATCACTTAATACACTGCTGTGTACCTTGAAAAATACAATATATAGGCCTTAACTGGCAACTGTACTGTGCGTTCTCTTGCAAAGTAATTTCTCATAACTGGTGTTCATACACACCGTCTGATCACTTAATACACTGCTGTGTACCTTGAAAAATACAATATATAGGCCTTAACTGGCAACTGTACTGTGCGTTCTCTTGCAAAGTAATTCTCATAACTGGTGTTCATACACACCGTCTGATCACTTAATACACTGCTGTGTACCTTGAAAAATACAATATATAGGCCTTAACTGGCAACTGTACTGTGCGTTCTCTTGCAAAGTAATTTCTCATAACTGGTGTTCATACACACCGTCTGATCACTTAATACACGGCTGTGTACCTTGAAAAATACAATATATAGGCCTTATAACTGGCAACTGTACTGTGCGTTCTCTTGCAAAGTAATTTCTCATAACTGGTGTTCATACACACCGTCTGATCACTTAATACACTGCTGTGTACCTTGAAAAATACAATATATAGGCCTTAACTGGCAACTGTACTGTGCGTTCTCTTGCAAAGTAATTTCTCATAACTGGTGTTCATACACACCGTCTGATCACTTAATACACGGCTGTGTACCTTGAAAAATACAATATATAGGCCTTATAACTGGCAACTGTACTGTGCGTTCTCTTGCAAAGTAATTTCTCATAACTGGTGTTCATACACACCGTCTGATCACTTAATACACTGCTGTGTACCTTGAAAAATACAATATATAGGCCTTATAACTGGCAACTGTACTGTGCGTTCTCTTGCAAAGTAATTTCTCATAACTGGTGTTCATACACACCGTCTGATCACTTAATACACTGCTGTGTACCTTGAAAAATACAATATATAGGCCTTAACTGGCAACTGTACTGTGCGTTCTCTTGCAAAGTAATTTCTCATAACTGGTGTTCATACACACCGTCTGATCACTTAATACACGGCTGTGTACCTTGAAAAATACAATATATAGGCCTTATAACTGGCAACTGTACTGTGCGTTCTCTTGCAAAGTAATTTCTCATAACTGGTGTTCATACACACCGTCTGATCACTTAATACACGGCTGTGTACCTTGAAAAATACAATATATAGGCCTTATAACTGGCAACTGTACTGTGCGTTCTCTTGCAAAGTAATTTCTCATAACTGGTGTTCATACACACCGTCTGATCACTTAATACACTGCTGTGTACCTTGAAAAATACAATATATAGGCCTTATAACTGGCAACTGTACTGTGCGTTCTCTTGCAAAGTAATTTCTCATAACTGGTGTTCATACACACCGTCTGATCACTTAATACACTGCTGTGTACCTTGAAAAATACAATATATAGGCCTTAACTGGCAACTGTACTGTGCGTTCTCTTGCAAAGTAATTTCTCATAACTGGTGTTCATACACACCGTCTGATCACTTAATACACGGCTGTGTACCTTGAAAAATACAATATATAGGCCTTAACTGGCAACTGTACTGTGCGTTCTCTTGCAAAGTAATTTCTCATAACTGGTGTTCATACACACCGTCTGATCACTTAATACAAGGCTGTGTACCTTGAAAAATACAATATATAGGCCTTATAACTGGCAACTGTACTGTGCGTTCTCTTGCAAAGTAATTTCTCATAACTGGTGTTCATACACACCGTCTGATCACTTAATACACTGCTGTGTACCTTGAAAAATACAATATATAGGCCTTAACTGGCAACTGTACTGTGCGTTCTCTTGCAAAGTAATTTCTCATAACTGGTGTTCATACACACCGTCTGATCACTTAATACACGGCTGTGTACCTTGAAAAATACAATATATAGGCCTTATAACTGGCAACTGTACTGTGCGTTCTCTTGCAAAGTAATTTCTCATAACTGGTGTTCATACACACCGTCTGATCACTTAATACACTGCTGTGTACCTTGAAAAATACAATATATAGGCCTTATAACTGGCAACTGTACTGTGCGTTCTCTTGCAAAGTAATTTCTCATAACTGGTGTTCATACACACCGTCTGATCACTTAATACACTGCTGTGTACCTTGAAAAATACAATATATAGGCCTTAACTGGCAACTGTACTGTGCGTTCTCTTGCAAAGTAATTTCTCATAACTGGTGTTCATACACACCGTCTGATCACTTAATACACGGCTGTGTACCTTGAAAAATACAATATATAGGCCTTATAACTGGCAACTGTACTGTGCGTTCTCTTGCAAAGTAATTTCTCATAACTGGTGTTCATACACACCGTCTGATCACTTAATACACGGCTGTGTACCTTGAAAAATACAATATATAGGCCTTATAACTGGCAACTGTACTGTGCGTTCTCTTGCAAAGTAATTTCTCATAACTGGTGTTCATACACACCGTCTGATCACTTAATACACTGCTGTGTACCTTGAAAAATACAATATATAGGCCTTATAACTGGCAACTGTACTGTGCGTTCTCTTGCAAAGTAATTTCTCATAACTGGTGTTCATACACACCGTCTGATCACTTAATACACTGCTGTGTACCTTGAAAAATACAATATATAGGCCTTAACTGGCAACTGTACTGTGCGTTCTCTTGCAAAGTAATTTCTCATAACTGGTGTTCATACACACCGTCTGATCACTTAATACACGGCTGTGTACCTTGAAAAATACAATATATAGGCCTTATAACTGGCAACTGTACTGTGCGTTCTCTTGCAAAGTAATTTCTCATAACTGGTGTTCATACACACCGTCTGATCACTTAATACACGGCTGTGTACCTTGAAAAATACAATATATAGGCCTTATAACTGGCAACTGTACTGTGCGTTCTCTTGCAAAGTAATTTCTCATAACTGGTGTTCATACACACCGTCTGATCACTTAATACACGGCTGTGTACCTTGAAAAATACAATATATAGGCCTTATAACTGGCAACTGTACTGTGCGTTCTCTTGCAAAGTAATTTCTCATAACTGGTGTTCATACACACCGTCTGATCACTTAATACACGGCTGTGTACCTTGAAAAATACAATATATAGGCCTTATAACTGGCAACTGTACTGTGCGTTCTCTTGCAAAGTAATTTCTCATAACTGGTGTTCATACACACCGTCTGATCACTTAATACACTGCTGTGTACCTTGAAAAATACAATATATAGGCCTTAACTGGCAACTGTACTGTGCGTTCTCTTGCAAAGTAATTTCTCATAACTGGTGTTCATACACACCGTCTGATCACTTAATACACTGCTGTGTACCTTGAAAAATACAATATATAGGCCTTAACTGGCAACTGTACTGTGCGTTCTCTTGCAAAGTAATTTCTCATAACTGGTGTTCATACACACCGTCTGATCACTTAATACACGGCTGTGTACCTTGAAAAATACAATATATAGGCCTTATAACTGGCAACTGTACTGTGCGTTCTCTTGCAAAGTAATTTCTCATAACTGGTGTTCATACACACCGTCTGATCACTTAATACACGGCTGTGTACCTTGAAAAATACAATATATAGGCCTTATAACTGGCAACTGTACTGTGCGTTCTCTTGCAAAGTAATTTCTCATAACTGGTGTTCATACACACCGTCTGATCACTTAATACACGGCTGTGTACCTTGAAAAATACAATATATAGGCCTTATAACTGGCAACTGTACTGTGCGTTCTCTTGCAAAGTAATTTCTCATAACTGGTGTTCATACACACCGTCTGATCACTTAATACACGGCCTGTGTACCTTGAAAAATACAATATATAGGCCTTATAACTGGCAACTGTACTGTGCGTTCTCTTGCAAAGTAATTTCTCATAACTGGTGTTCATACACACCGTCTGATCACTTAATACACTGCTGTGTACCTTGAAAAATACAATATATAGGCCTTATAACTGGCAACTGTACTGTGCGTTCTCTTGCAAAGTAATTTCTCATAACTGGTGTTCATACACACCGTCTGATCACTTAATACACGGCTGTGTACCTTGAAAAATACAATATATAGGCCTTATAACTGGCAACTGTACTGTGCGTTCTCTTGCAAAGTAATTTCTCATAACTGGTGTTCATACACACCGTCTGATCACTTAATACACTGCTGTGTACCTTGAAAAATACAATATATAGGCCTTAACTGGCAACTGTACTGTGCGTTCTCTTGCAAAGTAATTTCTCATAACTGGTGTTCATACACACCGTCTGATCACTTAATACACTGCTGTGTACCTTGAAAAATACAATATATAGGCCTTAACTGGCAACTGTACTGTGCGTTCTCTTGCAAACTAATTTCACGGCTGTGAAGGCAAAATATTGTAACCAAAAAAAAATAAAATGCGGAGGGGGGCTAGCGGAATAGGACGTGGACGTGGACGAGGACGGGGGCGCGGAAATGCTGTTGGGGGCCTTGTTGAAGCCAGTGGGGATACAATGTGTGCTGGTGAGGATCAGCCAGGATCCCGCTCATCCAGAATCCCTGCCTTTATGGGACAGTTAAGCAGGGGGCGGGTTACACCGCTGTTGAGGCCTGAGCAGGTTGAACAGGTGGTGCAATGGATAGCCGATAGCGCTTCCACACAGTTGTCCACCAGCCAGTCATCCACACAGTCTCACTCTGACCCTCCTTCCTCCACACCTGGCCAACAGAGTCATCCCACCATTGACCCCTCCCAGGAGCTCTTTTCGGGTCCTTTTTCAGATGTGCCGGAAGAATCCCAGGAGCTAGCAGAGGAATTTGTTTGTAGTGATGCCCAAACACTGGAGTTTTCGCCATCTCCTGCTGATGTGGACCCTGAGCCAGCATCTGTTATCATGAGCGATGATGATGATGAGACGCAGTTGCCATCAAGGGAGGCTGTTGGAATGTCCAGTGGGCAGGAGGAGGAGCAGAGTGAGGAAGTGGAAGAGGAGCTGGTGGATGACGAAATGACCGACCCCACTTGGCCAGGGGTGATGTCCAGCGAGGAAAGCAGTGGAGAGGTGGTGGTCTGCGCAGCACCGAAAAAGGCAGCAAGAGGCAGAGGGATGTCCACAGGCAGAGGGATGTCCACAGGCAGAGGGATGTCCACAGGCAGAGGCATGTCCACAGGCAGAGGGATGTCCACAGGCAGAGGGATGGCCACAGGCAGAGGACAGTTCAGACAGAGAAGTGAGGCCACAGCCAGCAGGGCCGAAGCTGTTCCCGGCAGCGGCCAGTCGCGCGAAGCTCCCCCATCGAGGCCTCGTACTTCTGTGGTGTGGAGATATTTTAATGTTTGTGCGGATGACAAACTGAGCGCGGTTTGCACACTCTGCCACTCAAAACTGAGTAGGGGCTCTGAGAAGAGCAATCTGACCACCTCAGGCATGCGGCGTCACTTGGAATTCAAGCACTGGGCTGAGTGGGAGAGAGCAAACGCAATACAAACTGCGCCCGGTCTTGCTGCCACTGCCTCTTCCCCTTTGTTGTGTGCTGCCACTGCGGTCCAGACCTCCAGCCAGGACACCTCCACATCTGCCTCTGCCTCTGCCTCTGCTACTTTGGGGCCTTCTCCTTCAGCCCCTCCCCCCCTTCCCCCGCCTCTTCGCCTGCACCTTCACACTCCTCGTCCCAACAACTGTCCATCTCGCAGGCGTTCGACCGCAGGCGGAAGTACGCCTCGAGTCACCCCCAAGCCCAAGCCTTAAACTGCCACATCTCCAAACTGCTGGCCCTGGAGATGTTGCCGTTTAGGCTTGTGGAGACGCAGGCCTTCCGCGACCTGATGGCGGCTGCCGCACCTCGCTATTCCGTCCCCAGCCGCCACTACTTTTCCCGGAGTGCCGTCCCCGCCCTGCACCAGCACGTGTCGCGTAACATCAGGCGGGCCCTGAGGTACGCAGTCAGCGCAAAGGTCCACTTGACCACCGACTCATGGACAAGCGCTTGCGGCCAGGGACGATACATTTCTTTGACGGCACACTGGGTGAATGTAGTGGAGGCGGGGACGGGGTCGCAAACAGAGACGGCCTACCTACCACCCCCGCCCAAGATTGCCAGCATGGGTTCTGATAAACCCCCCTCCTCCTCCTCCTCCTCCTCCTGTGCCTTAACATCGCCCTCAGCCGCTAGCTGGAAGCGTTGCAGCACTGGCGCGGGGAGACGTCAGCAGGCGGTGCTTAAGCTCATCAGCTTGGGCGACAGGAAGCACAGCGCCCCAGAGGTGAGGGACGCCATACTGCAGCAGACGGAGATGTGGCTGTCGCCGCTGCAGCTAGGACCAGGCATGGTCGTGTGCGATAACGGCCGTAACCTGGTGGCGGCTCTGGAGCTTGCCGAACTCAATCACGTACCATGCCTGGCCCACGTTTTTAATCTGGTAGTCCAAAAATTTCTAAAGACTTACCCCAACCTGGCAGAGCTACTGGTGAAAGTGCGGCGCTTGTGCGCACACTTTCGGAAGTCAACTGTAGCTGCTGCTAGCTTAAAAAAACTCCAGCAACGCCTCCATTTGCCTGAACATCGGCTGTTGTGCGACCTGCCGACTCGCTGGAATTCCACCTATTCCATGTTGGCCAGGGTGTGTGAGCAGCAGAGAGCATTGATGGAGTACCAGATTAATAATCCACGCGTGCCTCCAACTCAGCTCCCTCAGTTTGCCAACCACGAGTGGCCATGGATGGCAGACGTATGCGATGTACTGCGTATCTTTGAGGAGTCCACCAAGAAGGTCAGCAGCGAGGACGCTATAGTGAGCGTAACCATCCCGCTCCTATGCGTCCTTAAAGAATCCCTCATCGCAATAAGGGAGAACGCATTGCACGCAGAGGAGACGGGGGTAGGAGGAGACGCAACGGAGCTACACAGTCAGACCACACTTTTGTCTGCTTCACGGTGGCAGTTGCAGGAGGAGGAGGATGAGGAGGAGGAGGACGACGTGGAGGTGGCTGTGGAAGAGGAGGAGGATGCTGGCGGCGAGGGTAGCAGTCAGGCTGTGCGCGTCCCATTGGTTCAGCGCGGATGGGGCGGAGAGGAGGCGGAAGAGGAAGAGGAGGAAATGGCAAGTGATCCTTCTGGTGGGGGCAGTGACGTCATGCCTATTCAGAGTCTGGCACACATGGCTGACTTCATGCTGGGCTGCTTTTCCCGGGACACACGTGTTGTCCGGATAGTGGAGAACAAACTGTACTGGGTCTTCGCAATCCTGGACCCCCGGTATAAAGATAACGTCTCCTCTTTTATTCCGGTAGAGGAGAGGACGAATCGATTGCTGGAATACCAGAGGGAACTCGTGCAGAACATGATGGAGATTTTCCCACCCACCATCGCTGGCGGCAGAGAGGAGAGGGTCTCCCAGAGTCCCTCAACATCGATCAGGCCCACAGCCACCAGGGGAACACTCTCCAAGGTGTGGGACACGTTCATGGCACCCCCTCGTGCAACTTCCATCACTGCGGGGCCCGCTATCAGCAGGAGGGACAAGTATCGGCGGATGTTGCGGGAGTACCTGGCAGACCGTAACCCTGTCCTCCCCGATCCCTCGGCGTCCTACACTTACTGGGTCTCCAAGTTGGACACGTGGCTGGAACTGTCCCTGTACGCCTTGGAGGTGCTTGCCTGCCCTGCCGCCAGCGTGCTATCAGAAAGGGTGTTCAGCGCTGCCGGGGGCATTATCACCGATAAGCGCAGCCGCCTGTCAACCGACAGTGCCGACAGGCTGACGCTAATCAAAATGAACAGCAAGTGGATTGACCCGGACTTTGCTTCTCCAACCGTGGAAAGCAGCCAAAAGTAAAGTGCCATATGTATGAAGTGCCATTTCCTCCTCCTCCTCCTCCTTAACCGCCGTAGAATTGCTCCGTAAATAAGAACAATTTATATATTTATGGCTCACCTCTTGGGCCTGCGCTAAATGTTTAAGAGGTCTCACCTCTTGGGCCTCCACATAATTTTTAACGGGTCTCCCCTCTTGGGCCACCACATAATTTTTAAGAGGTCTCACCTCTTGGGCCTCCACAAAAGGTTTAACACGTCTCACCTCTTGGGCCTCCACAAAATGTTTAACAGGTCTCACCTCTTGGGCCTCCACATAATTTTTAACGGGTCTCCCCTCTTGGGCCACCACATAATTTTTAAGAGGTCTCACCTCTTGGGCCACCACATAATTTTTAAGAGGTCTCACCTCTTGGGCCTCCACAAAAGGTAAATAAATTATAAATTATAATTTTGGTAACATTCTCATTTTAATGTGTTCAGTCTTTACATACAAAATCTGGTACAAAATAGCATTCTCAGTATTCAAAAAAACAAAACAAGACTTAAAACGTTTTAAGTGGCTGCAGTAGCATCATGAAATCAACTCTCATATACTGAAGGCAACAGCATATACATATAAAAAAAAGGAAAAAAAATAAAAAGAATACTCCTTCCTCTGTAGAAATACTCTGTGCTGCCCTCAATACATTTAAACTGATTTTTCATGATAGTTGCCTTTATAAAATGAGTGTAACCATTTTACATTGCATGCAAATCTGTGGATAACTGCAGCCTTTAAAAGCAACACCTCTTGGGCCTCCACAAAAGGTTTAAGAGGTTAACAGTGGAAAGCAGCCAAAAGTGAAGTGCCATCTGTATGAAGTGCCATTTCCTCCTCCACCTCCTCCTCCTCCTCCTTAACCGCCGTAGAATTGCTCCGTAAATAAGAACAATTTTTTATATTTATGGCTCACCTCTTGGGCCTCCACAAAATGTTTAAGAGGTCTCACCTCTTGGGCCTCCACAAAATCTTTAACAGGTCTCACCTCTTGGGCCTCCACATAATTTTTAACACGTCTCCCCTCTTGGGCCTCCACATAATTTTTAATACGTCTCACCTCTTGGGCCTCCACAAAAGGTTTAACACGTCTCACCTCTTGGGCCTCCACAAAATGTTTAACAGGTCTCACCTCTTGGGCCTCCACATAATTTTTAACGGGTCTCCCCTCTTGGGCCACCACATAATTTTTAAGAGGTCTCACCTCTTGGGCCACCACATAATTTTTAAGAGGTCTCACCTCTTGGGCCTCCACAAAAGGTAAATAAATTATAAATTATAATTTTGGTAACATTCTCATTTTAATGTGTTCAGTCTTTACATACAAAATCTGGTACAAAATAGCATTCTCAGTATTCAAAAAAACAAAACAAGACTTAAAACGTTTTAAGTGGCTGCAGTAGCATCATGAAATCAACTCTCATATACTGAAGGCAACAGCATATACATATAAAAAAAAGGAAAAAAAATAAAAAGAATACTCCTTCCTCTGTAGAAATACTCTGTGCTGCCCTCAATACATTTAAACTGATTTTTCATGATAGTTGCCTTTATAAAATGAGTGTAACCATTTTACATTGCATGCAAATCTGTGGATAACTGCAGCCTTTAAAAGCAACACCTCTTGGGCCTCCACAAAAGGTTTAAGAGGTTAACAGTGGAAAGCAGCCAAAAGTGAAGTGCCATCTGTATGAAGTGCCATTTCCTCCTCCACCTCCTCCTCCTCCTCCTTAACCGCCGTAGAATTGCTCCGTAAATAAGAACAATTTTTTATATTTATGGCTCACCTCTTGGGCCTCCACAAAATGTTTAAGAGGTCTCACCTCTTGGGCCTCCACATAATTTTTAAGAGGTGTCACCTCTTGGGCCTCCACATAATTTTTAAGAGGTGTCACCTCTTGGGCCTCCACAAAAGGTTTAACACGTCTCACCTCTTGGGCCTCCACATAATTTTTAAGAGGTGTCACCTCTTGGGCCTCCACAAAACGTTTTCGAGGTCTCACCTCTCGGGCCTCCACATAATTTTTAAGAGGTGTCACCTCTTGGGCCTCCACATAATTTTTAACACGTCTCACCTCTTTAGCCTCCACACAATTTTTAAGACGTCTCACCTCTTGGGCCTCCACAAAATTTTCCATGAGCCTCTGGCCAGCCCACGGCCTCTTCCTGCCTTTTGCGGTCCTACGCATCCCTCAACATCCCCACTGCTTTACCTGCTAGACATGACACTGGGCCAGGTCGGGTCACTGACATCTCAAGCGCCAACAATTTGGGCATTTTAAGGCTTCTGCATGTGTTTGAGTTGTTTTTACATTTTAAAGAAGACATGTCTGACCACATCTCACACACACACACAATGACAATTAGGGGTGGGGTCTATTTGCTTTCCCCCTTGCCTATGCCATCTGTGGTTGTCATAGGCAACGTGATTTTAAGGGGTGCAGAATTTTATCTTCTTTTTTGTCTAGTTTGGCTTGGGGTCCATGGCAATGTAGAGGAAAGAAGGTTTCCTTGTATGGTCTCACTTTACAGAGAGGTTAGATTGTGTTTGGAGTGTATTGTTGAGAGGCTGTGATAGTGGCGTAATAGTGCGACTTGGGCGCGTTATATGCACCCAGACATGCTTCCCCTGCTGTCCCAGTTGCATTCCAGCAGTGTTGGCATCCTTTTCTGAGGTTCCAGGGTGGACTTGGTGACCTCCAAGTGGTCGAATTGAGATTTCCAAGTGGCGAGCATTTTTTTCCCATAGACTTTAATGGGATTCGATATCCGGTCGAATAGTCGAATTTCGCGGTCTATTCGAATCGAATTTCGAACTTTCGAATATTTCACTACTCGCTCATCTCTA
>ONZH01019950.1:0-114727 GCA_900303285.1 Rhinella marina
ACAGAAAGTGTCACGAACAGTATACGGATGGGAGCGAGTGTGCTGAACTGTGACACACAGAAAGGTTACACACAGCTGTGTAAATGGTTTTATCACTGACTAAAAAAAACTGAAAAAATAAATTTTTTTTTTTTTTATATTTGTTTTTTTTGGGAACGTGACGTGCAGGAACTATGGTAGAACTCACTGACACCTGTTAACGGTGGCTATTTAGTCTGCGACCCAGAAAATGTCGCACAGAGATTTTCTGGATCAAGCGGTAGATGATATTGGTAGCAAATGACTTGGTTGTATTCTGTGACGTACAGAAAGTGTCACCTGGACAGTTATATACGAATGGGAGTGAATGTGCTAAACTGTGACACACAGAAAGGTTTCACGCAGCTGAGTAAATGGATTTGTATCACTGAGCTAAAACAACTGAAAAATTTTTTTTTTTTTATTTGTTTTTTATATTTTTGGAACGTGACGTGCAGGAACTATGGTAGACTGACTGACACCCTGTTAACGGTGGCTATTTAGTCTGCGACCCAGACAAATGTCGCACAGAGAATTTTCTGGATCAAGCGGTAGATGATATTGGTGCAAATGACTTGGTTGTATTGTGTGACGTACAGAAGTGTCACCCTGGACAGTATATACGGATCGGAGCGAATGTGCTGAACTGTGACACACAGAAAGGTTACACGCAGCTGAGTAAAATGGATTTGTATCACTGAGCTAAAACAACTGAAAAAATATATTTTTTTTATATTTGTTTTTTTATTTTTTTTTTTTAATTTTATTTTTTGGGAACGTGACGTGCAGGGACTATGGTAGAACTCACTGACACCCTGTTAACGGTGGCTATTTAGTCTGCGACCCAGAAAAATGTCGCACAGAGAATTTTCTGGATCAAGCGGTAGATGATATTGGTAGCAAATGACTTGGTTGTATTCTGTGACGTACAGAAAGTGTCACCTGGACAGTATATACGAATGGGAGTGAATGTGCTAAACTGTGACACACAGAAAGGTTACACGCAGCTGAGTAAAATGGATTTGTATCACTGAGCTAAAACAACTGAAAAAATTTTTTTTTTTTATATTTGTTTTTTTATATTTTTTTGGGAACGTGACGTGCAGGAACTATGGTAGAACTGACTGACACCCTGTTAACGGTGGCTATTTAGTCTGCGACCCAGACAAATGTCGCACAGAGAATTTTCTGGATCAAGCGGTAGATGATATTGGTAGCAAATGACTTGGTTGTATTGTGTGACGTACAGAAAGTGTCACCTGGACAGTATATACGGATCGGAGCGAATGTGCTGAACTGTGACACACAGAAAGGTTACACGCAGCTGAGTAAAATGGATTTGTATCACTGAGCTAAAACAACTGAAAAAATATATTTTTTTTATATTTGTTTTTTTATTTTTTTTTTTAAATTTTATTTTTTTGGGAACGTGACGTGCAGGGACTATGGTAGAACTCACTGACACCCTGTTAACGGTGGCTATTTAGTCTGCGACCCAGACAAATGTCGCACAGAGAATTTTCTGGATCAAGCGGTAGATGATATTGGTAGCAAATGACTTGGTTGTATTCTGTGACGTACAGAAAGTGTCACCTGGACAGTATATACGGATCGGAGCGAATGTGCTGAACTGTGACACACAGAAAGGTTACACACAGCTGAGTAAAATGGATTTGTATCACTGAGCTAAAACAACTGAAAAAATATTTTTTTTTTTATATTTTGTTTTTTTGGGAACGTGACGTGCAGGAACTATGGTAGGACTGACTGACACCCTGTTAACGGTGACTATTTAGTCTGCGACCCAGACAAATGTCGCACAGAGAGTTTTCTGGATCAAGCTGTAGATGATATTGGTAGCAAATGACTTGGTTGTATTCTGTGACGTACAGAAAGTGTCACCTGGACAGTATATATGGATTGGAGTGAGTCAGTGCTGAACTGTGACACACAGAATGGTTCCACACTGCTGTGTGCAATGGATTTGTATCACTGAGATAGAACAATAAAAAAAAAAACAGGGTTAGATATGGCGATAGCTGCACTACTAGTGCCAGCCAGCCAGCCAGCCAAGCCAGGAGACAAAAAAAAAAATTCTTCTAGCCCTTAGAAGGGCTGTTGGGTTCTTTGTGGGTGATTCCTGCCTAACTGAGAACTAAATTCAGGCCATAACACTGTCCCTGAAAGGCAGCAGCTCTATCCCTAACGACATCCAGATGGCATCTGAGCCGAGCGCCGCGGCCAGTCACTAGTATATTCCAGGGTCACCTGATCAGGCCAGCCAACCCCTGCTATCGACATGTAAGGGCCCCACGTAATGCTGGGTGTATTGTAGAGTCTCCTGGCTTGTGATTGGCTGTGTTTATAGGCGCCAAAAAAGCACGATGCGGAAGTTGCCATTACCTCGAGTATGGCGAGATACTCGTCCGAGCTGCGAGTACTTACGAGTACCCTAATACTCGAACGAGCACCAAGCTCGGACGAGTATGCTCGCTCATCTCTAGATACAACTACACTGCAACATGTGTTGCACAACATTTATTTCGCACCAATGTGGCGCAACATATTTTATAATGGTAGTCTATGGTGTTGCACTGCGACATGACAGTCGCACAAAAATCCTTGGATGAGTTTTTTGCAACCGTCATGTCATAGTTGCATCATTTTGCACAGACTACCATTATAAAATATGTTTAACATTAATGATTAACAAATAATCATGCAACAAATGTCGTCGTGCAGCCCTATCCTTAGGGTAGGGGAAGGCATGAAAGCTTTACCAGTATTTTTACATTACAATATTGGCACTTGACATAACATTTTAGTGCAATTTTGCCTACTAGTAGTATGGACCTGTAGCTGTCCTTACGCAGAGATCCACTTCTAAATGTACAGGGTGGGCCATTTATATGGATACACCTAAATAAAATGGGAATGGTTGGTGATATTAACTTCCTGTTTGTGGCACATTAGTATATAGGAGGGGGAAACTTTTAAAGATTGGTGGTGACCATGGCGGCCATTTTGAAGTCGGCCATTTTGGATCCAACTTTAGTTTTTTCAATGGAAAGAGGGTCATGTGACACATCAAACTTAGTGAGAATTTCCCAAGAAAAACAATGGTGTGCTTGGTTTTAACGTAACTTTATTCTTTCATGAGTTATTTACAAGTTTCTGACCACTTAGAAAATGTGTTCAAAGTGCTGCCCATTGTGTTGGATTGTCAATGCAACCCTCTTCTCCCACTCTTCACACACTGATAGCAACACCGCAGAAGAAATGCTAGCACAGGCTTCCAGTTTCCGTAGTTTCAGGTGATGCACATCTCGTATCTTCACAGCATAGACAATTGCCTTCAGATGACCCCAAAGATAAAAGTCTAAGGGGTCAGATCGGGAGACCTTGGGGGCCATTCAACTGGCCAATGACGACCAATCCACTTTCCAGGAAACTGTTCATCTAGGAATGCTCGGACCTGACACGCATAATTTGGTAGTGCACCATCTTGCTGGAAAAACTCAAGGAACGTGCCAGCTTCAGTGCATAAAGAAGGAAACACATCATCATGTAGCAGTTGAATGGCCCCCAAGGTCTCCCAATCTGACCCCCTTAGACTTTTATCTTTGGGGTCATCTGAAGGCAATTGTCTATGCTGTGAAGATACGAGATGTGCATCATCTGAAACTACTTACGTTAAAACCAAGCACACCATTGTTTTTCTTGTGAAATTCTCAATAAGTTTAATGTGTCACATGACCCTCTTCCCATTGAAAAAACTAAAGTTGGATCCAAAATGGCCGACTTCAAAATGGCCGCCATGGTCACCACCCATCTTAAAAAGTTTCCCCCCTCCCATATACTAATGTGCCACAAATAGGAAGTTAATATCACCAACCATTCCCATTTTATTAAGGTGTATCCATATAAATGGCCCACCCTGTATATTTAGTGGCAGTGGCAGTTTGGCCTCGTCCTATCTGATTAAAAGTAGCCTACATTGGGTGTGGCCTGACTGATAGAGAAGATTGACGGCAGAAAAAGACCACCTGGTCCATCTAGTCTGCCCTTTTATTATCCTTTTATTGTTATCTTAGGATAGATACATGTTTATCCCAGGCATGTTTAAATTCAGTTACTGTGGATGTATCAACCACCTCTGCTGGAAGTTTGTTCCAAGTTTCTACTACTCTTTCAGTGAAGTAATATTTTCTAATGTTGTACTTGATTTTTCCCCCAACTAACCTCAGATTGTGCCCCCTTATTTTTGTGTTCAGTTTCTTATTAATAACCCTTCCCTACTGAACTTTATTCAGTCCTTTAACATATTTAAAGGTTTCAATCATGTCCCCCCTTTCTCTTCTTTCCTCCAGACTATACATATTAAGAACTCTGAGTCTTTCTTGATAAGTTCTATGCTTTAGACCTTCCACCATTTTTGTAGCTCTTCTTTGGACCCGTTCTATTTTAGCAATATCCTTTTGCAGGTGAGGTCTCCAGAATTGAACACAGTATTCCAGATGTGGTCTCACTAGAGCTCTATACAGAGGGATCACAATCTCCCTCTTTCTGCTTGTTATACCTCTAGCTATGCAGCCAAGCATACGATTTGCTTTCCCTACTGCCTGGCTGCATTGGTTACTCATTTTGAGGCTGTCAGAGATGACTACCCCCAAATCCTTCTCTTCTGAGGTCTTTGTTAGCACAGATTAGACCATCCAAGGAGGATTTTCCTATGTGACATTTATCCAAGGAACATATCCCTAAATTGGCATCTATTTTTTATTTCACTTTTAACTTTTCTTTTTCTTTGTTTTATTTGCTCTTTTTTCATTTTTTGATATTAATATTTTATAATTAATATATTGATTCCTTAATTGTGTTATATATCTGCATACACACAGAGACCTGCAACTATCATTAATACCCTATAGTATATGTTTGTACTGTGTTCTATACATTTTATAATATAATCAAAACCAAATCAAAGTAATTTGTCTTGTACTGATTGCTTTATTCAACTTGCTGTGCATGATCACCTCTAAACACAACCATAGCAGATATCCATGATCTCCCAAATAAGAGTGTGCTCAACTCCATTTCTTACTTTAAATCTCCACTTTGTTAGCACAGAACTGCCAATACAATACTCAGATAGAGGATTTCTTCTCCCCAAGTGCATTATTTTACATTTGGAAACATTGAACTGAAGTTTCCATTGTTTTGACCACTTATCTAATAAAGATAAATCATTCTCCATATTATTGACACCTCCTGGAACATCAACCCTATTACACACTTTTGTGTCATCAGCAAACAAGCTAACCTTCCCTACCAAGCCGTCCCTTATGTCACTTACAAACATGTTAAACAGAGCAGGACCCAGAACAGATCCTTGTGGCACCCCACTTGTAACCAGCCTCTCCTCAGAATACACTCCATTAACAACAGCCCTCTGGTATCTGTCCTTCAGCCAACTGCAGATCCACTGAACTATCCAGGGGTTAAGTCCAATTTTTGATAACTTCTCTATCAGCTCTTTATGGGGAACCGTATCAAAAGCTTTACTGAAATCCAGGTAGGCGATATCCACAGCACCACCTTCATCCAGCACTTTAGTTATATAGTCAAAGAAATCAATGAGATTAGTCTGACATGATCGGTCCTCAGTAAAGCCATGCTGGTTTGGGTCCATCAAGTTGTTTGTTGTTAGATGGTCAATTATCTTCTTTTTTAGTAGAGTTTCCATCATTTTTACCACTACAGATGTCAAGCTAACTGACCTATAGTTACTAGCTTCTTCTCTACTACCCTTCTTGTGAATGGGTACAACATTTGCCATTCTCCAATCACCAGGAACATCTCCTGTAAGAAGGGACTGATTATACAGATCAGTCAGGGGGCCAACAATCACAGATCGGAGTTCTTTAAGAACTCTGGGGTGGATGCCATCCGGACCCATTGCCTTATTTAACTTTAGCCGGAAAAGTTCTTGTAGAACATCGGCCTCTGAAAACACTGGGGCTGAAACTTTACAACTAGAGGCAATGCTATGTCCAGCCATGTTCTGATTATGAAAGTCGCCATCTGAAAAAACTGAGCAGAAGTAGTTATTCAGATGGTCAGCGATCGTCTTATTCCCATCTATATACAGATTTTTTCCATTGCTAAGCTTTGTAATGCCGCAGTTTTTCTTCTTCCTGTCACTAATATATCTGAAGAAGGTTTTATTTCCCTCCTTAACAGATTTGGCCATTTCTTCCTCCTTTGAAGCTTTAGCAGCATTAATACTCTGTTTTGTCTTCTGTATAATTTTATAAACTTCTCTGTCCGCTACACTTCCAGACTGGGCATGTAAGCAGATGCACAGTGTAAAGCTCCTGGCCAAGACTCCTGGTTATCATCCGTTTACCTGCTATTTCCTACTTATCTTTCACTGGTGCAGATTTGCTCTCCCTGCGGATTGGTGCTTTGAGACATCATGACACGCCAAAAATCCAAAGAAAAGAAGGGAAAAGACTATGGCCTTGCTACTCCGGCCAAACAACATGGTGCTGTGCAAGCCGCCAAGATGTCGGAGGTGGCTGTGCGGTTAGAAAAGTTTGCTCGCTCTTCTGAATCCATTACAAATGCTCCTAAGCTGGACAAAACTAAGAACTCTGAAGTCACTGAGACTAATGGACATTCCAGCTCCCGGTCGGTGTTTCATGCGGAGATGGAGGTTAGTACACCATTGAATATGGGAGAGGCTCTAGAGAGGGACCCCACCATCAAAGATGTCTTTTCCGCAGTGGCGCAGTATAATATGGCGCTCACCTCATTGAATACTAACATGGGGAGCCTAAAGGAGGACATTTTGCTGATTAGACAAGACATGAGGCATTGGAGAGATGGAGGGCCGTTTATGTATAATAGAAGACCTGGTGCCGCCAGAAAAAAGAGACCTTCAATGTGTTATACATACTGTCTCCTTGCTTATATCTAAGTCTGATGATCTTGAAAATAGACTGAGATGAAATAATGTTCATATTATTGGGGTGCCTGAACGAGCAGAGGGAGTGGATGCTGTAACATTTTTTGAAACATGACTTGTTAACAAAATCAGAAAAAAGAGATTATCACCTCTTTTTACTACTGAGAGGGCACACCGAGTGCCGTTTCGCCCTCTGCCTCCAGGGGCGCCACCGAGACCTATCTTGATTAAAGTTTTACACTTCAGAGACTGAAATGCAATCCTGAGAGGAGCTCGAGACTGTGGAGATCTCACCATTGACGGCAGTCGTGTATCCTTATTCACTGACTTCTCTGGAGAAGTGAGTGCAGAAAAGAAGAGCACGCTTTCTGGATATTAAACGTTTATTGAAAGCTCTACAAATACCTTACTCAATGCTATACCCCACCAGATTGCGAGTGGTTGCAGGAGATACGGAGGTATGCCAGTGGCTGACTACCCATGAGAAGAATCTACGAGGCAAGACCAGAGGATATATATTGAACTCTGTGTTATTTCTACATTTATTTGCCTACCCCGAATTCTCCACTAGGGGGAGAAATGTCTGACTTGTTTGTGGGTTTGTTTGGAAATAAGGGGAGGGTTTTTAGGCTCAGCAAGACATCACATTCTGTTTTTTCAGGCTGCATTTTGACTCCCTCGGGGTAGTTGGCACTGAGAAGGCTCATTTCTTAAGATGGTTTCACAATGGGGTTAGATATCTTCCACAAAGTATCTCTGGTCACTCCCCAGTTCTGTTGCAACTTAGCTTAGGAAATATGGGGCTAGTATCATGGCCCTTATGGCGTCTAAACCCATTTCTCTCTCTCAAGAACATAGACAATTGCTTGATGAAGACATCTCGATAGCGGAACTAGAATTAGCATTACAGTACTTCCCTAATGAAAAGTCGCCTGGCAGGGATGGCTTGCCAGGAGAATTCTATAAGAAACATCAGGAGATATTGCTTCCATACCTCCTCAATGTCTTTAAGGACTCCCTGCAAGCTGGAACTCCCCCTAACTCAATGAAGGAGGCAATTGTGGTAGTGATACCTAAGCCTGGCAAAGACCCTACATTCGTGGATTATTTCCGACCTATTTCCTTGCTAACAGTTGATGTCAAAATATTGGCTAAGGTTCTAGCTAACAGGTTTCTAAATGTCATCAGTACAGTAATACATGATGATCAATCTGGCTTTATGCCTGAAAAGTCTACATCTTTGAATATTAGACATTTATTCCTCAACCTCCAATTGGGAGTGGATGGGGGGGGGGTTGTGGTGCTGTGCTCTCACTCGACGCTGCCAAGACTTTCAATAGCATCGAGTGGGAGTACCTTTGGTCAGTCATGTCTAAGCTGGGTTTTGGCCCAACGTTTTTGTAATGGTAAAACTTATATAATGAACCTACAGCTAGAATTAGAGTCAATGGAGGTCTCTCCCCAGCGATAGCCTTGAAGAGAGGAACGAGGCAAGGTTGCCCCTTGTCCCCTCTCCTATTTGCCCTTGCTATAGAACCCCTGGCATGCCTTCTTAGAGCCACACCACTAATGACTGGCTTCAAAAGGGGGAGTTTAGAGGAGAGAGTCTTGCTTTATGCGGACAATACTGTATGTTGCTCTATGTTGGTGACTTGGCCTCGTCTATAGACTCAGTTATATCCCTAATTTTTTAAATTGGCAGACATTCAGGACTACTCATTAATTGGAATAAATCAGTGATCTTGACACTCTCCCCGCTTCAACAGAGTCTTTGCCTCTCCTACACCAACTTAAAAGTTGTGTCCTCCTTCAAATACCCAGGGGTTGAGGTGTCCCTTAATCCGAATAGATATATATTAGAAAATGTAGTGCTCTTACTAGCTAAATTGAAACTCAAAGCTACTTCCTGGCATAGGTTGAACTTATCCCTAGTGGGCAGAGGAAACCTGATTAAAATGGTGCTAATGCCACAACTTCTATATATATTACATAATTTACCAGTCTGGATTCCCATGCACTATTTCTATAAAACCCAGCAAATCTTTTGTTTCCTGTTGTGGAAAGCGAAGGGTAACAGAATCAGATATGAAACACTACAAAGAAAGAAGGATGCAGGTGGGTTGGTGTTGCCTAACCCGTTCCTATACTTTTTATCTGCTCAGCTGCAACATCTTAAGGGGTGGCAGGTGACTGGGGGCATGGGAAGCAGTGGGAAGCTGACGGAATGGGAGGCCAGACAATCTCCACCTCTGGCAGCGATGGAGGGAGGAGTGGATCCCAAATTTGGATCTGCTCCTACCCTACAGCTTATGCGCAGGGTGTGGGCTAAAGTTAAGGAAATTCTTGGGGTCCCCGGTCTCTTGAATATGTCTCCTATCTGGAACAATCCTAAATTACCGGAACTTTTCTCTCTACAGGGATTTTCCTTGTGGGAAAAACAAGGGATTTGGAGTATTGACCATCTATACGCACAGGGTCTCCTCAAACAATTTCAGCAATTATGCTCTGAATACAAACTACCCACCACTCACTTTTATAAATACTTACAGTTAAGGCATGCATTAGAAACCCAATCCAAAACACTGCCATTGACCTATTCAACTTGTAAGACACTTGATTCAGTTGTAGCAGTGGGCTCTACAAGAGGGGCCATCTCAAAATATACTGTGTGCTACATGAGGAATTTCTAAAGGCCTTTCCTCTCAGGATTAAAGAGCGGTGGGAAACTGATGTTGGAGAAATTTCTGATGTTCATTGGGAAGGGACATTGGCGTAGACCCCCACTTTTTCATTGAGTGAGGTTGCCAAGCTATTCCAGCTATATATGCTTCATAGAGTATACAAAACTCTGCTCTTTATATTTAACAGAGTACAGAGGCGACTCCTGCTGTCCAAAATGCAATCATACAGAGGCTGACCTGTTGCATATGATGTGGAATTGTAATGTCTTACACAGATACTGGAGTGAGGTTTTGCAACTTGTCAACAAGGTATATAGTGCAGACTTCTCCCTCAATCCCAAATTATGCCTGTTAGGTATTTTTGACTCTGAACACCTACAGACGCCTGTTATTATTGGCATAAATAGACTACTATACCAGGCGCATAAAACACTGGCAGCTAGATGGATACAACCACAGCCTCCTGTTATTACAGAATATATAGCGAGAATGAATGTAGTGATACGATGGGAAAGAGGGGTCTACCTCAAATGAAACTGCCTCTCAAAATTTGAGGCCATCTGGGGTCCTTGGATTGATAGATCTGGAGTCTGCAGTCAGTGGTTTGCACTTACAAGAGGGCTTATGCCTCCTTAACCAAATGAGGAGTTTAAAGGAAATCTGTCACCAGGATAATCGCTATTGAAGTAAAGCCATAGCCTAATAGAACTTAGTACCTTATTTCCAGATGTGCCTTTGTTTCAGCAATAGATGTTTTTTATTTTCTGAAAATCCAATTTATTTGGTATGCTAATGAGCCAGTAAGGTTCCCAGAGGGGCGTCACTCTTGCAGGAAGGAGCCCATGCACCCCTCTTACATCATATTCAAGCCATAACTCTGCCTCTTACTGGCTAATTTGCATACCAAATAAGCTGGATTTTCAGAAGATAGAAAACCTCTATTGCTGGAACAAAGGCACATCTGGAAATAAGGTACTAAGTGCTATTAGGCTATGGCTTTACTTCAATAGCGATTATCATGGTGACAGATTTCCTTTAATGCAGGAGCAGTTTTGCTCTAAAATGCGTGGCTGTTCTGGTCTGGGCCAGACGGAGAATCTCGCCGCTATCCCGGGGAAGCCCTTTTCATTTTATCCTTTTTCTAATTCATTTTTTCTTTTCATACTGTAATACCGTACAATGTGCCTTCAATATACAGCATTCTCCTCTTTTTCTCTGCCCATACATCTAGAAGTATCATTTATGTTTCTATGTCATATTGACTTGCAGCCCTGTTGTAATATGGTTGTCTTGCTGATGAGGCGGAAGGGATTTGTTTGAATGTTTAGGTTACTATAGCAATATTTAAGAAGACATTTGTAACAACTCTGTGAATGATGCATTCCTTTGTAACTGCATTGATTGTCACATTGTAAACAAACTGTGTATTTTGTCTTGGTTTTCATGTAAAAAAAAAAAAAACTTAATAAAAATATATAAAAAGTAGCCTACATGGTTTTATTAAAGGGAAAGTCTCAAGCAGACAACTCTTTGCCTATGAGAGCATCCACAGCAGTCAGTTGATCGTCACAGCTCTGGCCTCCTGAGCTTCATGGAGGTAGTTGATTTTGCCTGGGAAAGATACAGCCAGCTACAATTTGTCCCTGCTGTGGTAATTTAGTATTATATGGCAGGCTTGTTGAAGAATTGCATTCCATGTAATGCACAAATGTTCTTAGTCTGCCAAAGTGATACTATAGGTGCTGCTTATTTGTGGCTTTATAGGAATAAGCCAGGGCCGAGACGTTTCCAAATGACAGAACGTCATAATAATGTTTCCTCCACAAAAGTGCTTAGCACGGGCACAGTATATTAGTTTCTGAATGATCTTCAGCATTTTACATGAATGCTAACATTCATCATAACTGCCTTTTATCCTGAAAAGTGTTGTCCAACCATGAGAACCCCTGTCCATACACAGATGTCGCCAACTTTATCTTACCAGGATGGTCACTTTAATGCAGTTTGTTGTATTATTTTAATATGATTATTTTGTGTTAAAGTGTTAAAGGGATTCTCCAAGATATTTTAATCAGTCGGCGGTATCTGATTGGTGGGGGTCTGAAACCCGGGACCCCCACTGATTAACTGTTTGAAAAGGCATAGACACTTGCAGTAACACTGAAGACTTCTCTCAGCTCACTAAGCACAGTGTCACACTTCAATGAAGCTGAGCTGAACTTGGTGTCACATGGCCTAGGCAAAGCTGTGAGAAAGCCGGAGCGCTACTGCGAGGGCCAATGCCTTCTCAAACAGCTCTTTGGTGGAGGTTCAGACCCCCATCAATCAGATACTGACGACCTATTCAGGGAATAGGTCATTGGTAAAAATATCTCAGGGAACCCCTTTAACAACTTAACACAGTGATGGCAAACCTATGGCACGGGTGCCAGAGGCAGCACTTAGAGCCCTCTCTGTGGGCACCCACTCCATGGAAAAAGTCTATGGGGTATTCATTATTTCCTGAAATGGCAGTAAAAAAAAATTCAAACCTCATCCATTTGCTTGTGGAGAGGCTGTTGCGTCCATCTTGATTGAAGAAACCGTGTGAAATGTTGTACTAGTTGAAGTGTGATGTCACCTGCTGTACTGGAGAAGCAACTGTGCACGTACCGCTACACTTTCATAATTGGCAAAATGTCTGGCCCTGTTAGTCAAGTAGGAGGGGTGGGCCTCTTGAAGAGTGGGGACAGCCGCTCACTGCCCAAAAACTGTGTTTGATGAATAAACTGATTTGCACACTATTACAGATATGTTTGAGTATGTTTGTGACTATCCCATTCATCTGAATGAGTCTTTCAAAAAAGCATGTGCTTGCCGCCAAAACACCCTCATTTAGATAATGCAAATTATTCTGACACTGAAATTTATGCAACACATTTATGCAACATGTAGTAACTCAAACCAAAAAAGCCCTCAGTACTATCATGTATAAATATATAGTCTTTATTAATTCATACTATCTATCTAATTCATACTTTAAAATACAAAAACAAACTTCATAGTTTTAAGATGGTGGATGGGTCCGGTGCATGGTAGCTGACCAAGTAGTGTAACCACGGAGGTAATACCACAGTATCTGACAACATTAAATCAATATCAATGGTACATCTTAATACACAACCTTCTATAAGTATAATAGTACACATAAAAATTTTTGTTACCCGACCGTGGCACACAGATCCCCGACGCGCGTTTCGCCCTATCGCTTCATCAGGAGGAATGATTCTAGGTCACCAAACAGTCTATAAGTACCCACCTTATTAGTCCCCAAATCCATAGCACCTGTGTGTAAGTCCATCCCACGCTACACAGTTGGAACCGGAAGAGGTGACCCGAAAATGATGTCATACCTGTGACCCTTATTCAGTGTATGCACACGCCAGTCCATAAAAGCAGTACACAAAGTATTTTTAGGCTAACTCCAAGTAGATAATCGGGGATACCCCGTTGGATTCCCACTTCCTGCCGGTCCATATGACTAGAGTATAAACTATACCTCAATGCGCACCAGAAGCGACAGGCCGGAAGTTCCGGTGTGTGTCACTCTGGAACGCATCAGGGACTGCAAGGCACATCGCAAGAATGACGCCTCTATCCAAATCCATACCAAAAAAGGTAGACCGGAAGCTTCAGTGCGTCTCACACTGGAACGCATCCGGAACTATAGGACATCCTACTGGATGTGTCACATGACGATCCACAGTGGGCATCCTAAACAGTGCATGGCCTGCTATAATGGCTGTGCGTATCACACTGGAAATATCCGGGAACAGTGAGTTACACAAAGATTAAAGTGCATAATGCCATAGTGCTTCTACATCTCAATAAATAACACAAAAAATCATACATAAACATGAATTCATACATCCTTAAATATATTTCTTCAAAATAAATAATTTTAATAATTACCGTTAATAATCGTGGAGATGACGTAATACCCTAGGATTGAGGTGGTCTTCAGTATTGCACACGGTGATCCTTTATATGTGGATGATAAGTATATCAATGGGATGAGATGGGCCTTTGGAAGAATGGTGAAAGGACTCACATAATTAGGACTGATATTCATTTATGCTAATAATCGGGGACTTTACACATCATGGATTGAGGAATTACTATATTATATTAGATATTTGTCTTATTTTTTATATATTATATTTTTATATATTTTTTTATATATTTTGTATGCTGTATTTTGTGTGGTTTTGAACTTGGCATATTGTAATTATGAGATATTGAGTTATTGGGCACTTTTGCACTTATGCACATGCACTTTTGGCACGTGTGGCACCTTTTCACAATCCACTCACAATTTATTTTGAAGAAATATATTTGAGGATGAGGATGAGTGACATTTATGCTGTACCCATAAAGTTCTATGCTGTCTAAGATAGTGTACAAAAGATGAACCATAGTTTAAATGATTTGTTCAAGATCCCAATAGTCCTGCTTATAAGAGGTATTCTGGTCTTTTGAAGTGATAAACATATTATTAGGCCCTCAGAATAAAGGGGCCACATCACTGATCTAGCAATGCAGCTTCTTCTAACTTTTTCCTGCTCATCAGTGCACCTGGCACGGAAATTCAGATTTTCCGAATTCACCAACAGTGGAGAAAATAAATATTTGATACATTTGCGATTTTGAAAGTTTTCCCACCTACACAGAATGGAGAGGTCTGTAATTTTTATCGTAGGTACACTTCAACTGTAAAAGACAGAATCTAAAAAAAATCCAGAAAACTACATTGTATGATTTTTAAATAATTAATTTGCATTTTATTACATCAAATAAGTATTTGATACAATAGAAAAACAGAACTTGAATTGGTACAGAAATATTTGTTTCAAATTACGAGTGGACCAAAAAGTTCTATTTTGGTCACATCTGAATAGAATGATTAGAAACATAGAAACATAGAAGATTGACGGCAGAAAAAGACCACCTGGTCCATCTAGTCTGCCCTTTTATTATCCTTTTATTGTTATCTTAGGATAGATACATGTTTATCCCAGGCATGTTTAAATTCAGTTACTGTGGATTTATCAACCACCTCTGCTGGAAGTTTGTTCCAAGCTTCTACTACTCTTTCAGTGAAGTAATATTTTCTAATGTTGTTCTTGATTTTTCCCCCAACTAACTTCCGATTGTGCCCCCTTGTTCTTGTGTTCAGTTTCTTATTAATAACCCTTCCCTCCTGAACTTTATTCAGTCCTTTAACATATTTAAAGGTTTCAATCATGTCCCCCCTTTCTCTTCTTTCCTCCAGACTATACATATTAAGAACTCTGAGTCTTTCTTGATAAGTTCTATGCTTTAGACCTTCCACCATTTTTGTAGCTCTTCTTTGGACCCGTTCTATTTTAGCAATATCCTTTTGCAGGTGAGGTCTCCAGAATTGAACACAGTATTCCAGATGTGGTCTCACTAGAGCTCTATACAGAGGGATCATAATCTCCCTCTTTCTGCTCATTATACCTCTAGCTATGCAGCCAAGCATACGATTTGCTTTCCCCACCGCCTGGCTGCATTGGTTACTCATTTTGAGGCTGTCAAAGATGACTACCCCCAAATCCTTCTCTTCTGAGGTCTTTGTTAGCACAGAACTGCCAATACGATACTCAGATACAGGATTTCTTCTCCCCAAGTGCATTATTTTACATTTGGAAACATTGAACTGAAGTTTCCATTGTTTTGACCACTTATCTAATAAAGATAAATCATTCTCCATATTATTGACACCTCCTGGAACATCAACCCTATTACACACTTTTGTGTCATCAGCAAACAAGCAAACCTTCCCTACCAAGCCGTCCCTTATGTCACTTACAAACATGTTAAACAGAGCAGGACCCTGAACAGATCCTTGTGGCACCCCACTTGTAACCAGCCTCTCCTCAGAATACACTCCATTAACAACAACCCTCTGGTATCTGTCCTTCAGCCAACTGCAGATCCACTGAATTATCCAGGGGTTAAGTCCAATTTTTGATAACTTCTCTATCAGCTCTTTATAGGGAACCGTATCAAAAGCTTTACTGAAATCCAGGTAGGCGATATCCACAGCACCACCTTCATCCAGCACTTTAGTTACATAGTCAAAGAAATCAATGAGATTAGTCTGACATGATCGGCCCTCAGTAAAGCCATGCTGGTTTGGGTCCATCAAGTTGTTTGTTGTTAGATGGTCAATTATCTTCTTTTTTAGTAGAGTTTCCATGATTTTTACCACTACAGATGTCAAGCTGACTGGCCTATAGTTACTAGCTTCTTCTCTACTACCCTTCTTGTGAATGGGTACAACATTAGCCATTCTCCAATCATCAGGAACATCTCCTGTAAGAAGGGACTGATTATACAGATCAGTCAGGGGGCCAACAATCACAGATTGGAGTTCTTTAAGAACTCTGGGGTGGATGCCATCCGGACCCATTGCCTTATTTAACTTTAGCCGGACAAGTTCTTGTAGAACATCGGCCTCTGAAAACACTGGGGCTGAAACTTTACAACTAGAGGCAATGCTATGTCCAGCCATGTTCTGATTATGAAAGTCGCCATCTGAAAAAAAGGAGCAGAAGTAGTTATTCAGATGGTCAGCGACCGTCTTATTCCCATCTATATACAGATTTTTTCCATTGCTAAGTTTTGTAATGCCGCAGTTTTTCTTCTTCCTGTCACTAATATATCTGAAGAAGGTTTTATTTCCCTCCTTAACAGATTTGGCCATTTCTTCCTCCTTTGAAGCTTTAGCAGCATTAATACTCTGTTTTGTCTTCTTCTGTATAATTTTATAAACTTCTCTGTCCACTACAATTCCAGACTCTTTATACCTCTTATAGGCAGACTTTTTATCATTCACTATCGCTCTTACCTCTCTAGTAAACCATAGTGGATTTCTCTTTCTTTTCCTTTTGCTAATTTGTCTAACATATAGTCTAGTTGCCTTTAAGAGGACTTCTTTAAATGCCTTCCACTGAGCACTCGCTCTTGCTGTTTTATCCCACCCTTTTAATTCTTTCTTTACATATTCTCCCATAACCTCAAACTTGGTCTTCGTAAAATCCAATACTTTGGTTGCAGAATGGGATTTCTCACAGTCAGTTTGGATTTCGAACCACAAACATTGGTGGTCACTAGAACCCAGATTTTCTCCCACCTTCACCTCAGATACCAGATCCCCATTTGTAAATACTAGATCTAGGATATTTTCACCTCTAGTTGGCGCTTTCACCAACTGTTTTAGGGACATACCCGTCAGGGCCTCTACTATGTTCCTACTTTTGCATGTGGACACACAAGGGATATTCTAATCAACATCCGGCATGTTGAAGTCTCCCATAACTACAATATCTCCCTTTACTGCCATTTGGGTAATCTCGTCCACCAGCATAATGTCATGCTCTTCAGATTGCCCTGGAGGCCTATAGATAGCACCTACTCTGGTAACAGATCCCTTTTTATTTTGCAAGCAGACCCAGAGAGTCTCCAACTCCTTACATGAATTTTGGATCGCTGTTGATCTTATGGTATCTTTAACATAAATGGCGACCCCACCCCCCCTTTTCTCCACCCTATCTTTCCTATACAAAGTGTATCCTGGGATGGCTGTTTCCCAGTCATTGCAATCTCTGAACCATGTCTCTGTATTACAACCAAGTCCAAATTATCTCTACAAACTATTGATATTAGCTCGCAGATCTTGTTGCCTAAACTGCGAGCATTTGTACACATTACATGAAGAACATTACATTTATCACCAACAACTCCATCTACCTCCCTGACAACATTACAAACATCATCCACCGCACTAACATCAGTATCTAAAGCACCACCGACCACTTCATCTGCACCAACAACTGTATCCACCACACTAACAGATTGCTTGTCAAGACGCTCAATACCCTGGTTCACCAGAACTGTTCGGGGACAGAAATCATTCTCCTCAATAAAATTCCTGTCCCCTCCTTCTAGTTTAAATGCCTGTCGAAAAAACACCTGAACTCTTCTCCAAGTACCTCAGTGCCTTTGTGTGACGGGTGCAGACCATCTCTCTTGTACATGTCCTTGCTACTCCACCTACTAACATTGTGACTAACATACCCAAAACCTTCATCTTTACACCACTGCCTTAGCCAACCATTGAACTCCAGGATACGACATGCCTTAAAATTTTGAGAGTGGACTGGCAAAATCTCTGAAAAAGTAATGGAATCTGTCATTCTGCTCAGCTCCAGGCTGAGACTTTGAAATTCCATTTTCACCACATCAACATTTTTCTGGGACAAATCGTTTGTACCAAGATGAATAACCAGATCAACTTCAGTCTCCTTTGTTGCAGCCTTAAAAATATTTGTGATCCGTCTTTTATCCCTGCTTGTAGTAGCACCAGGAAGACATCTCACCTCCTTCAGTCCATCCTCATTCTGACCTAAAGCAACACCTCTAACAATCGAGTCACCAACAAGGAGATGCCTTCTCTTCTTTTTCATTCCACTTACTGCCCCTGACTGCTTGGTACCACTTTCTCCTTTGGCACTTACAACATCCTGTGCCTGAGTATCCATGCTTGTATCTGCTGCAATATCACTTTCCAAATCAGACAGGACACCATAGGGATTATACACAGAAATTCCAACAGTATTGTGTTTATGCTCCACAACTCTCAACCTCCCAGAGCCAACTGTCTTCCACACAGCCCTTCTCCTCATGGACCTTTGGGGAAGCGGTGTTGGATTACAGGGCTGCTTGACAGCACTCACTGGCTGGGACACTTCTTTCGATTGCAGGGTACACACTAAAGACTGAATGGTGCTTTAACCCCTTAAGGCCGAAGCTACTTTTACACTTAATGCCGAAGCCACATTTTTAAAATCTGCCATGTGTCACTTTATCAATTCATAACTTTGGGATTCTTTCACCGATTCGACTGATTCCAAGATTGTTTTTTCGTGACACATTGTACTCCACGACAGTGGTAAATTTGAGTCAATATAAATCACCTTTATTTATAAAAAAAATCCTAAATTTACAGAAAATTTGGAAAAATTTGTAATTTTCAAACTTTGAATTTCTCTGCTATTAAGGCAGATAGTGATCCCTCACAAAATAGTTATTACTTTACATGTCCCATATGTCTACTTTATGTTGCCATAATTTTGTAGATGTAATTTTATTTTTTGGGGATGTTAGAAGGCTTAGAATTTTAGAATCAATTCTTAAATTTTTTTAGAAATTTTCCAAAACCATTTTTTTAAGCACCAGTTCAGTTCTGGAGTCACTTTGTGGGGCTAACATAATAGAAACCACCATAAATGACCCCATTTTAGAAACTACACCCCTCAAGGTTTTCAAAACTAATTTTACAAACTGTGTTAACCCTTTATGTATTCCACAAGAATTAAAGGAAAATGGAGATGACATTTCTAAATTTCACTTTTTTTGCAGATTTTCCATTTTAATCCATTTTTTCCTGTAACAAATCAAGGGTTAATAGCAAAAAAAACCTCAAAAATTATTACCCTGATTCTGCAATTTACAGAAACACCCCGCATGTGATTGTAAACTACTGTATGGGCGCATGGCCAAACGCAGAAGGAAAGGTGCGCCAGATGGTTTTTGGAGGGCGGATTTTGCTGGACTGGTTTTGCATGTCCCATTTGAAGCCCCCCCGATGCACCCCTACAGTAGAAACAACCAAAAAGTGCCCATATTTTTGAAACTAAGGGATAAGGTGACAGTGTTATTGATACTATTTTGGGGAACATATGATTTTTGATCACTTTATATTACACTTTTTGTTAGGCAAGGTAAACAAAAATGGCTGTTCTGGCTCAGTTTTTTTTTTTTTTTTACTGTGTTCACCTGAGGGGTTAACTAATGTGATATTTTTGTAGAGCAGGTTGTTACGAACGTGGCAATACCTAACATGTATAGTTTTTTTTTTTTATTTAAGTTTTACACAATAATATCATTTTTGAAACAAAAAAAATCATGTTTTAGTGTCTCCATTGTGAGAGCTGTAGTTTTTTTTATTTTTTGGGCAATTGTCTCAGGTAGGGGCTCATTTTTTGCGGGAAGAGGTGACGGTTAGATTGGTACTATTTTGAGGGGTATATGCCTTTTTGATCGCTTGGTATTACACTTTTTGTGATGTAAAGTGACAAAAAATGGCTTTTTTGACCCTGTTTTTATTTTATTTTGTTTACTGTGTTCACCTGAGGGGTTAACTCATGTGATATTTTTGTAGAGCAGGTTGTTACGAACGTGGCGATACCTAACATGCTTGGGGTATTTTTTATCTTTTTTTACTAATTTCAAATTTGAGTTTTGGGGGGAAAAAGGGATTTTTTTTTAACACTTTTTTTTACACTTTTTTTTTACACTTTCTTAGACTCAGACCCACTTGGTTCTTGAAGATCCAGTGGGTCTGATTGTTCTATAATACACTACAGTACACTATATAGTGTACTGCAGTGCATTTTCACTCTTGCTAAGCCTTGTCAGGCTCCTGCCTTTAGCAGGAGCCTGATGAGGCTTAGCTTTCACCATGGCAACCGAGACGCTTCTGAAAGCGTCTGGTTGCCATGGTAACCATCGGGACGCTGCCACAGCAGAGCAGCGTCCCGATGGAAGGGAGAGGGAGCTTCCTCCCTCTCATCTGGCCACACCATCGGCGCTGCCAGCGCCCGATGGGAGAGGGAGGGAGCTCCCTCCCTGTTAACCCCTTCCATACAGCGGTCCCAGCACCGATGTCAGCAGTTTCAAGCAGAGTATCAGCTGTATGCTGATACTCTGCTTGAAAACCGCTCGCCATCCTGAGTAATCATTGCGGGCGGCACTCGCGCCGCAGCCGCCCGCACATCGCCCGACCGCCGGCCCGCCCGCTATATCTCCGCTATATATTTATATATATTATATTGATAATTTTTTTTTTTTTTATGTCACAGTTTATTGCAGCTACGATCGCTGCGATTGGCTAGTCTGAACAGACTAGCCAATCACAGCGATCGCTAGCCCGGGACCGCCCCCATTGGTCCCGGGCTGGTTAGCTGAGACCCCTGGCTGTAAGTAACAGCCGGGGTCTCAGCTCTGTCACCATGTCATCAGACATGGTGACAGTTTAATGCCATGACGGCTTATCCCGTCATGGGGCGGCAAGCGGCTCCTGCCCATGACGGGATAAGCCGTCATTCGGCGTTAAGGGGTTAATAATTATTATTAATAATAATAATAATAATTTAATCCATGGAGGCTGTTGCCTTCTCATCAAGCTGTTAGCCTATTGTCCTATAGCCCATCCCAGCCTTGTGCAGGTCTACAATTTTGTCCCTGCTGTTCTTAGACAGCTCTTTGGTCTTATCCATGCTTGAGAGGTTGGAGTGTGATTGATTGAGTGTGTGGAAAGGTGTCTTTTATACAGGCAATGAATGCAGAGTAGGAGGGCTTCTTAAAAAAAAAAAAACTAGCAGGTTTGTGAGAGCCAGAATTCTTGCTGGTTGGTAGGTAAAAAAAATACAAATTTCTTGCAATAAAATGCAAATTAATTATTTTAAAAAATAATACAATGTGATTTTCTAGATTTTTTTTAGATTCTGTCTCTCACATTCTTTGTAGGTGGGAAAACTTGCAAAAATCATCAGTGTATCAAATACTTATTTTCCCAACTGTAAAAGGTGCTGTGCTGTAATTCTTTACAAAGTGAGCGGCCAGGACGTCTCTGAACAAGGAAATAATGCGAAGAAGATGCATTGCGAAACTACTGTTGTGCCTCTTCATTCTATAGATTGGTTTCAGAGGTTAGACCCCCATCAATTATAAAGTGATGGTCTGTCTCTAGGAGATATGATTAATGTGGGAAATATGGTTATAATATGAAATATGCCTTTAATTAGTTTACTGATAAATTGAACTGATATGTGGATAGATTAAAAAGACATATAAAATAATCAGAATAAATGACTTCATTGTGAGAGATTTAACAAAATTAATTTTTTTTAATGCCAAGAATTAGAAATCACTTCAATAATAGAATGTTTAGCCACTCAAGTATCTATGGAAACGGCACAGAAACAAATTGTATCTGGATAATATGTTCTTGTTATCTCTATCTGAATAATTATACATTTCCTAAGTAAATCAGCCATGCTGCAAAATACAGAATGTCACATGAATTGCTTTCAATTACCTTATTTTTATTTTTTTTTCCAGAAAGTGCTCTGTTCTGAACTGAATTGATCATATAATTAGGACACAGTCACAGTAACACTATACTGGTGTGTATTGTGCATTTGTATGCTTTAATTGGAAATAATTGCAATATTTATAGAGATACGGTATTTTATTAATTATAGTATTTATATTTATAGCTATATTTTAAAATATTTCCTACAATACCTAGATCAATAAAGTACAGATGCAGTATAGGATTCTTAGGTTTAATTCTTTCTCCCAACCAGTATCTCAAATTACAGTTACAGATAGGACCAGTGGCGTACATAGAGAAGTAAGGTCCCCATAGCAAGGATTAAACCAGGCCCCCATACAGGACAGAAGGGTTTCTGCCTAAACCCCTTTCAATGACCCTTGGGCTATTTTTTCCACTGCCTTGTTTGCTAAAAGTTGTTTATTTAGAGGATAAAGTCCTGACAAAGTTTCCACCTACAGTAGAAGAGGGGATGATCCCAACTGGGCCCCCTCTTGCCCTGGGCCCCATAGCAGTCGCATGGTCTGCCACTTTGGTAGTTACGCCCCTGGACAGGACAGTTACCTTTCTCTACTGTAAGTGATATAGCACCCAGAAAATATTTCAAGCAACCTCTCTTTCTTTAGAGAACATAGTGCTTCACCTAAAAAATTTGTAGTTTATCACTGATCTGGAAAAGGGGTGCCAATGAAACTGAAATGAAGGACAGAAGATGCAGAACGGTGTTCTCTGAATTACTTTCTTTAACAACAGAGTGCATGAAAGCTGTTTTTTGGAATGACTGTCTTCTGTAAAGATGAATGTAACTTCCTATCATTATAACCCAGGGGACAATAGGCTATCTTACAAAATGAAGCAAGAATCTGTTTTAAGATACCGAGAAAGACAAGTACCTATCAGCATTTTTGAGCAGTGGAATTAAGCTTGGACCACATGGCGATCATGGCCCCGATGAGTTGCACATCCAATAATCGCTGTGTAGCAATGCATTCTTTGTACTAAACCGGGTCACAGAATAACTATCAAGTTGTCACGACTGTGGTGCTGACAACAACGTAAAGTTAAATGTGCAACAGTACAACACACTACAAACACAGCAAATTATTGCTTATGCAACAAGTGCTGTGGGCAAGATTGAATTGTAACTCCAGTTTTAAACTCGTATCAACTGCATTTATATTGTGATCAAAAGAATGGGGACAACTTTCCTAATTCAGCCTTTTCATCCACACCCATTGCAAAAGATTTGCATAAAAGCAAGCAGTCAGCCAAGCAATTCTCACTGACAAACATTGGTAGTAGTAGAGTTCAAACTGAAGAGCCCAGTGAGTTTAAGCATGCATTATTATAGGATGACACTTTAAGGCTACTTTTACACTAGCATTAGTTTATCCGGCAGGCTGTTCCGGCAGGGGCACAGCCTGCCAGATCCGTACTAACGCTTGCAAACGTATGCTGTCTGAAGTCCAGCCTGGCCCCATGCTGGACAAAAACTGCAGCATGCCTGCTGGATAAACTTAGTAAAATGTCCTAGTAAAATGTGAGTAGACCAAGCACAAGGCTGCCAATTGATGAAGCATTAGTTTGTAAAAATTGATTATCCTTTGTTCCAAACTGCCTCTCAAAATGCCGCAAGAAATTTTCCTCCAAAGCTTCAGGAAATGGCTTTACCAAGCTCACATACTGTAGTTGTGATTTACGAAGAAATTAGATTCAGTACAAATTACTTTGTCACGAATTGCATTCCATTGTATGTAGCGGGCGCAATGACGGGGAATGGTAATCTCACTGTCCCCCATCATTGAACCCCTCAGATGCTGCGTTTATCACTGATCGCTGCATCCGACAGTCACGTTAAGGCCTTTCAAGGTGTTAATCAGGGCTTAAAAAAATACCTTATCAATTTGCTTGTGGACAAGTTATTGCGGCCATCTTGATTGAATACATCATATTTTTGGAATACATCATATTTTACCATTGGTGCTGTTTTGACTTCATTTTTCACAGTCTGTGCATTGTAGTAAAATTCCCTTATTGTTGATACATTTTATTGTTATATGTCTCCACCTTGTGCTATAGTGCATAAGGCTGTACAGCTGTGATTGGTCAGTTTCAGTGTTTCATTAAGATCGGATTATTAATATCCAGTGCAAGCAATAGTTATTCATATGTGATATACTGTACTAAAGTGACAGGTAATCCTGTAGAATAGCATGGAGAATACAGAGACGAAGGGCATTTATTTCACAGTACATTTTAAATCAACAGGGAAAAATACCAGGGTGGCAAGCTATATTTTCAAGAAACTGACCCGGCAGTAATATCGTAGTCATACAGTAGATTAGAGAAGCATGGGACTTTACACTTACAATGTACTAATGGAACACTTTGCAAAATCACCCATCAATTCTAATACTCCCATATAATCAAGCAAATCAATCTATCATTTTACCCTTGAGAGTAATTACAAGTAATGTAACCATATTTCTCAGCCGTCTGTAGATGTTTTAATGGCGAATTCTCTATGGCTCACGAGTTGAAAGTACATTTGTAACACGGCTCTTTATAATTGATGAAGCAAATGAACATGATTTTTCTGTATCATTCTAGGCCCAATTTCCAGTCACATATATATTTAGTCATTGCTTAAATGGAGTAAATTCTAAGCGTACGTTTGCAATTTTAAATAGGGGTTGAGTGATCAAGCAAACATGATTACTCCAAGCAAAAAGACCTGCACTCTGATGAATTACAGTCTTGTTAGTATACCTCAGGGCACCTATTTAAGTCTCTACAATGGAAAAAATGCTTTTTTTTTATAAGTACATAAGGGGAATATTGTACCTGGTTCAGGAGCTGGATTATATTTGACAGAAATGATCCATGGCAGATGTGCTAAATTTTAGACATTGTAGCCTAGACCGTCTAAAAATTTTCCAGATTTATCATGGTGGCTGAGGCCAGTTTTTTATTTTATTTTTTTAGTAAATTTAAATTGAGTTCAGTTTTTAATTAAATGCTAGAAAAAAGGGATGATCCTGCTCCAGAGTACGCTCTAAATTTTCAAGGAATGTATCAAGTCATTTGTTTTACTGGTTTCACCAGTAGATACAGTTTTCCTTCTGGTTTAACCTTGAAAAGTGTTCATTGTACACTAATATCCTACTGCATATTGATAAGGGACTACCACCCCAAAACAGCTGTCTGTGGATGAATATTTGGCTTGGATATTTTCCCTTGTTATGTCCCAAGGCATAGTAAAAATTTGGCCTTTGACTCATAGGGAGCCACTTCCAGAAGGTGATGCTAGTGAGATGGTTCTCTATCCTGAGAGATACCTCTTTGCATATTACTTTGCCATAGAGTATTGTCACTAAATATCCATACACAGCAGGTCCCCTTAAGGAGACCCAGCACTAGTAGTTCATTTATCTAGTGAGCAGAAGGCTCTAAATAGTTATGTCTAAACACCCAAGTGAGCATGACTTGTTAACCCTAGTATAGATCTGATCCTGTTACATGCATCTTGCCCTATCAGTAGGAGGTATTGTTCCTGTTTGCTCTTTAAAATAATATAGCATCTGTTTTAATAATGGTATTATTACTATCTTTACATGTTCCTCTTTAAATCATTATATTTTGGTGTTTTAATTTGTAATAGAATAGTTTCTCTTCTTTAGATACCCATTAGAAATGTTAACACATCACTACTGTGAAACCGCCCAAGACAGGATCTGTGTTATTTTCCCACTGCTTACCAATTTTCACCCTAGTTATTTTCTCTTACAATCCAAAAACCATACACGTATTCCATTTGGGCCTAGGGTGTTTTGTATGTCATAGACTGAGAAGGAGAATTTGGAAATGTCATTGTTCAGACTCTAAAATCAATTAATTAGGATCGCTTCGTTCAAAACTGGTAAGGAGACCCATCGGCCAACTTCGGAACCCGGTTTTAAAATGGTTTTCAAGTTGAATAATCAAAGTCCGAAGTGATTTAACAAAGTCCTGCGAGATTTCGGACATAACAAATTTCACCTATGCAAAGCCTGTACATTGGAATGTTGTATGGAAACAAGTCTCCATACAGCATTCAAACGAAGTTTTGAATGAAGCTACTTTGGATCTGTGATCTGAAGCGCACTTCGTTCAACACTAGAATTGAGTGCAGGGTAGAGCAATGTAACAACAAATCATCCCTCACCAGGTAGAACTTGATGAACCTATATATTTTTCCCACCATACCATGTAACTATATGTATCTAATAGATATGTACTAATAATAAGAATTACATGCCTGAAATGCATCTGTAGATTAATATTTAAGTTAACTGCTGACTGGCCTTAACAGTAACAGTTAGTTCTGTACTTTAACTGCCAAAACATAAGGCATCTTTATTTTTCCTGACCTCATGAATAAAACTTTGAAAATTTTCATGTCAATCGTCATTGCTCTTTTAGCAAGCAGGTCACATACACCTGGCATAACGTTAAGGGTACAAGATGCACAAAAACTTACATTTATATCCCACTCTGTTATTTTCCTCTTCCAACCTTCCCCTTTCTTCTTGCTCCATCATCCCTACCTCAGTCCAATGTTGTTTCTTCTTGACTCCTCATTACAGGACACATGCAGGTGCTGAATTCACCCTCCATTTCTGGATCTTTTTATGTACTAGTAAGGCACTAATATTGTAAATTGTATATGTGTTTATCATCAATGCTTCGGGAGCAATTAATTATATGCCTAGGGAAAATTATAGCAATTATAGGGCATAGGGAAATCACAAGGGTTGGTTCTCCTTCTAGCGGGCTGGGCTTGTTCAACCATTTCTTGGGCCATTAAGTTATTTTAATACTCTTCGTATCGAACGTCATTTCTACTGCAGCAATTTTCAGGACTCACTAGTGACTTCTTTACAATAATAGCTAACCATGAAGGTCATCATCTTTAGGCCATCGTTTCTTTGCTAAGTCATTTTCCAAGCTACTGTATACAAACCCAATAACTTAACTTTTAAATAAAGATTATTAAATTATTCATTCAGTGCAAGATGTTCAATGTTCCCATCAAGAAGTAGTATCCATAGGATAGTATGCTTTTGTGATGTGGGTGTTTTCGGGTGGGTTTGGGGCGTTCCTGGGGCAGGGCTTATATGTCCTGATTTTACCAAATGAGATGTTGGTAAATATGGTTTTCCCCTCTCATTTGCACAACCTTACATTTGTCATTTTTAGATCTCATCTGCCACTTTTCTGCCCAAGTCTCCAATCTATCCAGATCCACCTATAGCATTATGGTGTCCTCTTCCGTGTTAATTACTTTACACAGTTTAGTGTCATCTGCAAAAATGTATATTTTACTGTGCAAACCTTCTACAAGATCATTAATAAATATATTGAAGAGAATGGGGCCTAATACTGACCCCTGTAGTACCCCACTAGTGACCCCTCCAATAATGACCCCTGTGGTACCCCACTAGTGACAGTGACCCAATCTGAGTATGTACCGTTAATAACCACCCTCTGTTTTCTATCACTGAGCCAGTTACCAACATACACATATTTTCTCCCAGTCCAATCATTCTCATTTTATATATTTTTATTTTATATATTTTTTCTGTGGCACAGTATTAAATATAAATTATTCACAAAGCAACAGGAAAGGTGTAGTATTTTGTAGCATGCAAAGCGACATTACGCGATCTACTGTAGCATGTTTGTAATAGTGCTCATAGACTTCTTTGAGTCGGTCTTCAGAAGTGCTAACCACAGCTAAAGGGGCAAACAACTCAGCTGGTGCTTCTTCTCCTTTGTTTCAGGACTGCAACTCCCACTGATCAAAAGTCCTAACATGTCTCAATGACATATTAAAATTTAAGGTAGGGCAGTTATTGTTTAAGTAACAAACCAGTATTATCAGCTCACCTGTCCTAGAAATAGGAAAATCTCCACATGCTCAGATGACTAGAGAAAATGCCCAACAATATCATAAATACAAGGAGTCAAGCACTTGAGTTAAATCCACGCAAAAATCTATTGCTTTATTCAGTCAAAGGGTTCTGATGAGTTGATTGTTTTATCTTTTGATTGAATAAAGTGATGGATTTTTACTTGGATTTAACTCAAGTGCTGAACTCCTTTTATTCCAGTTACTGTTCAAATAATGTTTTTATAATGTAGCCTGCAGGTGACTCAGGATACACTAGTTTCATTTGATTCAGGACAACACAGCTGTCACAGCTTTACGACAGCTTGCTCAATATGTAAAACTGAATGCATATTTTATAAACCTACAAACTGGCAACTATGTCAGGAAGTGAAGCTTTTTGTAAGCAACACATAAGATGTAAAACTGTACAAATAAAATGGTGCATATTTTTTTTTCTCTCTTTCAGACTTCACGTTCTCTGAAGTGTTTTTGGAAGCGACAGATGTGCTGCAATGGTTACATAAATTATTTGACTGGACTGAAATGAGATACTAAATCCTGTTTGATCTCTGAAAATCTTTGCAACAATTAGCAAGATGAGTTATATAATGAAATTTCACAGACATTTTCAAAGGACAATCCTTCTGCTTGCCACTTTTTGCATGGTAAGCATTCTCATTTCTGCCTATTATTTATACACAGGATATAAGCAGGACAATGAAATTTCTGAAACGACGATGGAAATAGAATGTGGAGATATCGAATCTCTGCCTTACAAACTGTTAGAACAGAGAATGGGAAAACCGTCTTTTTCCTTGAAAATGGAACCTGTCATTTTGGTTTTTATAGAAAGTCAGTATTCTCAGCTAGGACAGGACATTATTAGTATTTTAGAATCCATTCGATTTAAGTTCCATGCTGAAATAGCTCCTGGAAAAGGTGATCTTCCACCACTTACAGAAAACCATGTTGGAAAATATGCACTTATCATATATGAAAATTTTATGAAGTACATAAATATGGACACATGGAATAAGGAACTTCTGGATAAATACTGTCTTCAGTATGGCGTGAACATTATCGGTTTTCTTAAAGGTACAGAAAACAGCATTCAAAATTTTTATCCTAAGGGCTTCCCATTTCTGATTCATAGTAATATGGCAGTCAAAAACTTTTGTATTAATCCAAGCACACCTTTACTTCATATAACAAAGCCTTCCAAAACAGCTAAAAGTCCTTTACTTGGAAACGAATGGACTCTCTTTGAGGTTAACAACTCACTATACCAACCCATTGTTTTTTCAAAAATAAAGATGCCTGTTGGTGCACCACCACAATTGTCCAAAATGTCCTTATTTGCCACAGTTATTCATGACTTGGGTCTTCATGATGGTATTCAAAGAGTCTTCTTTGGCAATAATTTGAACTTTTGGTTGCACAAGCTTATTTTTGTGGATGCTTTATCTTATCTTTCTGAGAATAAATTAACCCTGTCCCTGGATCGCTTTATTCTCGTGGACATAGATGACATTTTTGTAGGTAAAGAAGGAACTAGAATGAACAGCAATGATGTCAAGGTAAGTCTGAGGCCATATCTGGACATCTTGTACATAGAATTAATTTACATTATGTTACATTGTTATTTTCTATTGTAAAAGGATGCATAGTGTATTACATAACAGCAGTTTTTATTATTTTATAAAATAATAATGCAATAATCTAACTATGCCAATTGTGCTGAATTATGCAAATATCTGAATCAAAACCTGTATAATTTATTATATTAGGAATTTTCTACATTTTTCATTTAAAATGTAGGAGGTGATGCTGTTTCCATTGGTGACTCATTATAGTAATTGCAGACTGAAAAATATTAATAATATTTAGCATTTTGAAATATAAAAAGACAAAGTTGCTGTGACACAAATGTGTAAATGTGCCTGTTTGATGATTGCTTATTAGCCAACCAACTTGCCCTATTTAACAAGGTGGAACGATGAAAGATAGAACTATACTTTAGCCTCTGCTGGCTAAAATACAGTTTCCTAATAAGCAGATTTCTTTATCTGTACCTTACTTGTGGAGTAAATTTATATTTACTTGAAATGTAGCTAAACAAAAATAAAGATTATGAACTGTAAATGTAAATTATGTACTGTATTACACACATGAACAAAAGTAAGTTCCTTCCCGTTGGATGCCTTTCTACAAGAGTTTGAAGAGTATCTGTGGGGATATTTGCCTATTCCTCCAGAAGACCATTTATGAGGTCAAACACTGATATAACATGAGAGAGCCTGACTCACAATCTCCATTCTCATTCCTGCAGTTAGGCAGTTAACATTCTCCTGGATTTGCCAAGCCCAGATTCATCCATCAGACTTCCAGATAGAGAAGTGGGAATCTTCACTCTACATAACATGTTTCTACTGATCCAGAATCCAGGGTTGCTTTACACAGCTCCATCTTAGCCTTGAGCTTGGTGATGTAAGGTTTGCATGCAGGTGCTAGGCTATGGAAACCTATGTCATGAACCCCCATGATGTACTGTTTTTGTACTTTTGTTAATGGCACAAGAGGATTATAACTCTGAAGTTAGTGAGTCAGTAAAGCGTAGGCAACTTTTATGCACTTTGTACCTCAGCACTTAGCGACCCCGTTCTGTAACTTTGTGTGATCTACCACTTAATGGTTGAGTTGTTGTGGTTCCTAAATGCTTCTACTTTGCAATAATACTATTCAGTTAATTATGGAATATCTAGGAGTGAAGAAATGTCACAAACTGACTTGTTACAATGGTGACATCTTATTACAGTATCACGTTGGAATTCATTGAGCTCTTTAGAACAATCAATTCTTGCCCACATGTTTATAAAGGCAGACTGCATAGCTAGGGGCTGTGTCCCAATTCTTTTTCCCATAGAGTGTATTGGCAGATATAGTATAGTGCTTGCTTGGCTACTGAATACATGTTATGTTAGAAGGAACCTTATTTATTATTTCAAATTTCATATTTTAGTGCTTTATTGATGAATTTCTGGCAGTTAAAAGTAAAGCCTTACAGACAAAAAAAGTTAATGTAAGGAGTATATAATCAATAGGATCTAAGTAAAACATCCTGGCCATATAAATTATATAAGTCAGATAACTGTGCTGATTTTTGTGGGCATGTCCAAGAATACGATGTGTACTGGAGGATCTTGATAGTCTTAAGATGTCTGCTGGAAGAAGTATTGGGCATGTTGGATTTCAGCATGCCTGCTAGTTTTTCTCAATAAAATACACATTTATACTCAGTTGAGTGTGAATTTGTATAATGGAGTCAATGGAGGTGACTGTCAACTCAATGCCATCTCATGTATGGCCAGTTTAAGAGAGCAAGTGGCAATGGATCTTTGAGATGAGACCATCTTCAATTTATCTTAGAGCATGTTACAGAAAGTAAAGCTGACAGGCATATAAATAAATTAGATTAGGTCTATACAAGACATTTCATTTATGCAACACTGTGTCAGTGCATGCTGCCTACATCAATTAGCAATTGATCTTCAGCTGGAAATAGTGTCCATAACAGACTAAACATTGATTCAAGTGGTCCAAAATACTGAAACGTTAAAAAAAAAAAGTATTCTACTGTTCATGGACTGTCAGCAATTGACTTCCTGCACTGCAAATTATAGAAATCAGTGGGAAATCCAAAAACTTCATTTTCAGACAACACCATTTTCTTGATGTTGTGTTTTTATCCTATTCTATTCACTTTATATTATTATGTTCCAAATAATATTATTTTATATGATATCATATTGTATTCGAACATTATAGCTCTGTTGCTTTTTCAACTCTGTGGATAACATGGATACAATAAAGATTGTGAAAACATAATTTATTATTTTCTAATATTTCCTAAGTTAATCATTTTTCATATTGCATTTCTTTCCTTTACATATGTCTAATGACCTTCTTTGCTGCTCTATCCAGTTAGAAACATTTTCTATGTGTCTTATGGTATTCTCAGGCTACACTTTAAATTAATTTAATGCCAACAGAAATTTGTAATCCCAGTTATAAAACAAAAAATCTATATTTGTCAAAGTAACAGAACAAAATTCTGGCAATTGTAACTTTATGTTCTCTTTGAAGAAAGAACGAGAAGTTCAGAAGAATTTGCTGTCTGTAGAACTCCACTATAACATCTGACCTCACTAATAGACATACTGTGGAGAAAGTGAAAAAGGATAGAGCTAATAAAGTTACCCTAGGTCTATGATCAACACTTAGATTCAAAGATAAAATTCTGTTTGCAGGCAAACTATACAGAGGACAAAGTCCATAGCTAGGGAGATCACATTTGATGAATAACAAGTACTTCAAAAGACAAAATACAATGCATACGGAATGCATACCTTTCACTTCTATAGGATGATCTGCCTGTTCAAGAGAATACTACAGAGCTAAAACATAGAAGTGAATAAGGATACCATACTTGTAATTACACCTTCTGAGCACTGAAATTGCTGCAGCGAGAAGGTAAACAAAGAAGAGAGCAGTCATATTAGCACTAGTGATCTGTGGGGCTCAAGGAATTGGACCCCGTTGATCTTATATTGATGACCTATTCTGAAGAGTGGACATTCCCTTTAAGAATATCTCTGTTGCTCCATTCAGCCTTCCCTCAACCCTGACCAGTCCCCGTGTCCAGGTCACTGAAGAACATTCCCAAAGCATGATGTTGCTACCACCATGATTCACTGTAGGGATAGTATTTGGCAATTGATCAGCAGTGCCTGGTTTCCTTCAGACATGATACTTACAGTTGTGGAAAAAAGTTCAATCTTGGTTTCATCATACTAGATAATCTTATTTCTCACAGTTGGAGAGTTTTTTAGGTGCTTTTTGGCAAACTCCAGCATGCGTTCATGTGTCCTTTACTGAGATGATGTTTCTTTCTGGCCACTCTGTACCGAAGTCTATTACAGTAACCCATGCTCAACTCTGTCTGCTCTCCTTGGCTGGCATGGGCACCATAGTACTCTGCCTCTATGCCTCTTCTATTAGGTCGGCTGCCAGGGCCTGCTCACTGCTTGCTACTCACCAGCAGTGGTAATGGCAACCAGTTTCCTCAGGTTCCCCTGCAGGCCACAGCCTGCACTGGGTTAAGAAGGCTTCCAGGCTTGTCTTTAGGGAGCGCACACTCCCCAGATCTTGAATGGTCTGCATGCACTATAGTTTCCACCAGCCAATGGCTGGTCATCCCAATGTATTTGAGGTTCCCACCCCAGTGAGAAGGTACTTTAGGTTTCCAAGTCTCTAGTAACCAGTAAAGGTTTATACTTAGAGATGAGCGAGCACTAAAATGCTCGGGTGCTCGTTATTTGAGTCAAACTTATCCTGATGCTCGGGTGCTCGTTTCGAGTAACGAACCCCATTGAAGTCAATGGGAGACTCGAGCATTTTTGCAGGGGACCAAGGCTCTGCCTAGAGAAGGCTGGGTGAAAACCTGGAAACCTCAGAAAATGATGGAAACACCAAGGAAATGGACAGGAAACAGCAGGGGCAGCATGCATGGATGCCTCTGAGGCTGCCTAATCCCACCATTACCCCAAATTCTCCTGCAACAGCCTGGTGATTACCCTCATGGCAATTGTGCTCACCCAGACCAAGAAAGGCGAGGCACATGCCCATCATATGTTAGGGAAGCATCCAACTAGGTGCAACAAAGGTCCATCACCGCCTGCAGGTGACACCACTGCTCATGCTGGCACTGCTGTGCTATCCCCCGCGCCATGACGCAGGCATAAGCCTGACACAGCATGGTGACAGCGTAGTGACACCAAGTGACCAAGTTAGATTGAGGTAGCAGTCAAATGTCTGTAGGCGAGCCTCCCAAAAATTTGTTTTGGAGTGTCCGAAGTAGACCCTCCTAAAAAATAGTTTAGGAGTGTCTGTAGTTGACCCTTCTGTAAAATATTTTTTTTTGTTTTTCCTGTTATTAGTTTATGTACAACCCATGGCTGGCATGGTGGGAATATATAGGTTTTGCGTCACAGACGGTCCACTGCAACGTTACATTTTCTTCATCATTGCCAATTACTTTTTCACCAACTGTTGTCTGGCAATGATAAAGGGGAAGGTGAATCCACTGCCGAAGAAAAGTGTCATCCTCCTACAATTCTCCACTTGTTCTCAATTGAAAAGGGGATGTTCTTGCCGTGGCCTTCCTCATAGAGGCCGCTTCTGCGGACGACAGAGGTGGTGTACCTACTGACAGCCTGACCGAACACGATGGCAGACGGGGAGACACTCCCTCATGTAAAATTGTTTTGGAGTGTCTGCGGTTGACCCTCCTGTAAAATAGTTTTCTCATTTTTTTTTGTTTTTCCTGTTATTAGTTTATGTACAACCCATGGCTGGCATGCTGGGAATATATAGGGAAGAACCCAACTAGGTGCAACGAAGGTCCATCACCCATGCCCATGCTGGCACTGCTCTCCTATCCCCAGCCACACGATGCAGGCATAAGCCTGACACAGCATGGCGGTGACGCCAACAAGTGACCAAGTTAGATGAGGTAGCAGGTGAGAAACCCAAAAATTTAGCCTGACGCAGCATGGTGGTGACAACAGAGTGACCGAGTTAGACTGAGGTAGCAGGAGGTGAAGCACGGATGGTAATTCGAAGGTGGAGGAGTAGGGGTTGGAGGAAGTGGCATAGTAATTCTGAGAAACCGTGAACAAGGTAGGCCCCGCAATCCTCAAAGTGGGCAGTACAAGAGCGACCCAAGCTCGGTCAGAGTATGTAAAATGCTCAGGGTGGCCGAACGCCGCGCTCGACGGCGGACCCGTTTCGGGTTATCGATTCTCGAAATGTTGGCTTACATCAAGTTTAGTATCTGTTCTTATCAGTTGCTGTGGCTGTTGGTGGTAATGTGGTAAGCATAGCTGCTTCCCAAGCAGTTGACCCGGGTTCGATTCCCGTCTATCGCATTATGTGGCCCTCTGGAAAAATTTTTGGAGAGAGGGCCTGTAGGTGGCCCTCCGAATATATTGTTTAGAGAGAGGGCCTGTAGGTGTACCCCCGGAAAAATTGTTTGGAGAGAGGACCTGTAGGGGGCCCTCCGGAAAAATTGTTTAGAGAGAAGGCCTGTTGGTGGACCTCCAGAAAAATTATTTAGAGAGAGGGTATTTAGGTGGACCTCCGGAAAAATTGTTTGAAGAGAGGGCCTGTAGGGGGCCCTCCTGAAAAATTGTGGTAAAAGAGTGCCAATTGGACCTCTAAAAAATGGCGTTAATTTGGTCAGCGTTAGGCAAAGACGACAAGGAGGAGGAGTAGGAGGAGTAAAGAAGAGGAATCGGATACATAAGTAATGTAAATCTTTAGCTGCTTTCCCCCCGGAGGAGATTTGAATTCCGGTGAAATCCAGGCTTTGCTCATTTTAATAAGCATCAGCCTGTCAGCGCTGTCAGTTGACAGGCGTGTACGCTTATCGGTGATGACGCCACCAGCTGCACTGAATACCCGCTCTGACAGCATGCTAGTGGCAGGGCAGGCCAGCACCTCCAAGGCGTACAGCGCCAGTTCAGGCCACGTGTCCAGCTTTGAAACCCAGTAGTTGTATGGAGCAGAGTGAACGGTCCGGACGTTGGTATCGTCAGCTAGATAGTCCCTCACCATCTTTCTGTACAGCTCCCCCCTACTCTGCCTAGACTGGGGACAGGTGACAGTGTCTTGCTGGGGTGACATAAAACTGGCAAAGGCCTTGGAGAGCGTTCCACTGCCAGTGCTGGACACGCTGCCTGCTCGCCTCCTATCCCCCGATACTTGGCCCACAGAACCACGCCCTCTGCCGCTAGCGGCATCAGATGGGAAGGATTGTTTCAGCTTGTGCACCAGGGCCTGTTAATATTGATTTACTCTCATACTCCTTTCCTCTACAGGGATGAGAGTGGAAAGGTTCTGCTTGTACCGTGGGTCCAGGAGAGTGAACACCCAGTAATCGGTGTTTGAAAAAATGCTTTTAACGCGAGGGTCACAGCATAGGCAGCATAACATGAAGTCTGCCATGTGCGCCAAAGCAGCGGGATGGTGAGGCTGATAATGGCGGCATCGCCGCTGACCATCTGTGTTGACTCCGCAAAGTTGCTCAATACCTGGCAGATATCAGACATCCACGTCCACTCCTTATTGTAGACTTGAGGAAGCTGACTGACCTGACTACCAGTTCTGGTGGAAGTTGACATCTGGCAGTCTACAATCGCTCTGCACTGCTGGTAAACTCTAGATAACGTGTTTAATGTCGAATTCCATCTCGTGGGCACGTCACACAACAGTCGGTGAGCAGGCAGTTGTAGGCGGCGCTGCGCTGCCCTGAGAGTGGCAGCATCTGTGGTGGACTTGCGGAAATGCGCACAGATGCGGCACACCTTGGTGAGCAAATCAGACAGATTGGGGTATGTCTTGAGGAACCGCTGAACTATCGGATTGAACACGTGGGCCAGACATGGCACATGTGTCAGTCTGCCAAGTTGCAGAGCCGCCACCAGGTTACGCCTGTTGTCACACACAACCATGCCTGGCTTGAGGTTCAGCTGTGCCAGCCACAGATCGGTCTGCACCGTGATGCCCTGTAACAGCTCTTGGGCGGTGTGCCTTTTGTCACCTAAGCTCAGCAGTTTGAGCACCGCCTGCTGGCGCTTACCCACGGCACTGCTGCTGCACCTAGAGCTACCGACTGAAGGCCCCATGCCCACTGATGGTAATTCGGAGGAGGAGGTGCAGGAGGAGGAGGGGTCGGAGGAGGAGGCATAGTACGTCTGAGAGACCGTGACCGAGGTAGGCCCCGCAATCCTCGGTGTGGGCAGTACATGAGCGGCCCCAGGGTCAGACTCGGTCCCAGCCTCCACCAAGTTAACCCAATGTGCCGTCAGTGAGATATAGTGTCCCTGCCCGGCAGCACTTGTCCACGTGTCCGTGGTTAGGTGGACCTTCTCAGAAACAGCGTTGGTCAGGGCACGGATGATGTTCTGTGACACGTGCTGGTGTAGGGCTGGGAGGGAACATCGGGAAAAATAGTGGCGGCTGGGGACCGAATACCGAGTGGCAGCCACCGCCATGAGGTTGCGAAAGGCCTCGGTCTCTACCAGCCTATAGGGCAGCATCTCCAGGCTCAGCAATTTGGAGATGTGGAAATTGAGGGCTTGGGCATATGGGTGGGTGGAACTGTATTTCCTCTTGCGCTCCAGCGTCTGCTGTAAAGACAGCTGAACGCTGCGCTGGGACACATTGGTGGACGCTGTGGAGGATCGTGGAGGCGAAGGTGTGGTTTTCCGGCGGGAGGCACTCGTGTCGGGGTCCTGGGCAGGGGGTTGACTAGCAGAGGCAGCGAGTGACACAGGGGAAGGAGCAGTGGTGTGACCCGCAGGAGGTGGTGAACGGCCTTGGTTCCATTGAGTGGGGTGTTTAGCACTCATATGCCTGCGCATGCTGGTGGTGGTTAGGCTAGTAGTGGTGGCACCCCTGCTGATCCTGGTGTGGCACAGGTTGCACACCACAGTCCGTCGGTCATCCTCACTTTCTTTAAAGAACCTCAAGATTTGCGAACATCTAGGTCTCGCCACGGGAGCTTCACTACGTGAAACAGTTGCTGCTGATGCACCAGCTCTGGCCCTGCTTCTCCCTCTGGCCACACCACTGCCTCTTACAACCTGTTCTGGTGCAGCACTCGCATCCGCCTCAGAAGCACTCTCTTCACTCAGCTTATCAACCCAGCTTGGGTCAGTCACCTCGTCATCCTCCGATTCCTCAGTCTGCTCCCCTCGGACTTCCTGTTCTGACAACAACTTCACCACTGTCTGACAACCATGTCTCCTCATCGTCCGACTCCTCTTTACAAACTTCTTCCACTAACTCAACATTGTCATTATCATCATCATCACCCACAGACTGCGACAGTTGGAAAACTTGGGCATCGGGAACGAGGTCAGCAGCAACCTGAGACGTGGTTTGTGACTCTGGGAAGGGCCCAGAAAACAGTTCCTGAGAGTATGCCGGATCGCATTCCAAATTTTCCTGGGAGGGAGCAGACTGTGGGGAAGGAGGTTGAGGTGGAGGAGCCAGAGGAGTGCTCCCTTGGGTAACTTGGGTGGACTGCGTGGAAGACTGACTGGTGGACAAATTATTTGAAGCATTTCCCGCAATCCACGACATCAGCTGTTCGCACTGTTGTGGTTTCAACAGTCCTCTACCACGTGTCCCTGTAAGTTGAGACATGAAGCTAGGGAGTGTAGCTCTGCGGCGTTCCCCTGCTCCCTCATCAGCAGGTACTGTCTCACCCTGCCCAGGACCACGGCCTCTGCCCCCTGCAGTAATTGAATGCCCACGCCCACGCCCTCGTCCTCGACCCTTAGCCCTGGGGTTCAACATTTTCTGTATATAAGTGTATTATATATAAAAAAAAAAATGGGCCTGCTGTACTGAAACCCACAAACTTGTTCAATCTGAACAATAAAATAAATAGGTGGATAAGTTAGAGCAAAATTACGTATGTTATTACGTACCGTGCAGTATGGAGCAATTTAACGGAAACTATTAGATTAGGCAGACTTGGTCTGCTTAATTGCAACCCAGACAAATGTCGCACAGAGATTTTTGTAATGTAGCTGTATAAGTGAGAGCAAAAGACCTTTTTAACTGACGTGACGTACAGAATGGGTCACCTGGACAGAAAATATGGATTGTGGTGACTGGACAGCTGAACTGTGACACACAGAATGGTTCCACACAGCTGTATGAAATGGATTTGTATCACTGAGATAAAACAACAAAAAAAACTATTTTTTTTATATTTTTAATTTTTTTTTTAATTTTTTTTTTTTTTTTTTAACGTGACGAGCAAACTCAGCCCCTGCTGACTGTGGCTATTTTGACTACAAGCCAGACAAATGCGCACAGAGATTTTTGTAATGTAGCTGTATATAGGTGGATAAGTTAGAGCTAAATTACGTATGTTATTACGTACCGTACAGTATAGAGCAATTACACTGAAACTATTAGATTAGGCAGACTTGGTCTGCTTAATTGCAACCCAGACAAATGTCGCACAGAGATTTTTGTAATGTAGCTGTATAAGTGAAAGCAAAAGACCTTTTTTACTGACGTGACGTACAGAATGGGACACCTGGACAGAAAATACGGATTGTGGTTTGTATATAGGTGGATAAGTTAGAGCAAAATTACGTATGTTATTACGTACCGTGCAGTATGGAGCAATTACACGGAAACTATTAGATTAGGCAGACTTGGTCTGCTTAATTGCAACCCAGACAGATGTCACACAGAGATTTTTGTAATGTAGCTGTATAAGTGAGAGCAAAAGACCTTTTTTACTGACGTGACGTACAGAATGGGTCACCTGGACAGAAAGTACGGATTGTGGTGACTGGACAGCTGAACTGTGACACACAGAATGGTTTCACACAGCTGTATGAAATGGATTTGTATCACTGAGATAAAACAACAAAAAAACTTTTTTTATATTTTTTATTTTTTTATATATATTTTTTTTTGCTTTTTTTTTTTTTTATTTTTAACGTGACGTGCAGAAACTATCAGAGAGCAAACTCAGCCCCTGCTGACTGTGGCTATTTTGACTACAAGCCAGACAAATGTCGCACAGAGATTTTTGTAATGTAGCTGTATAAGTGATAGCAAAAGACCTTTTTTAATGATGTGACGTACAGAATGTGTCACCTGGACAGAAAATACGGATTATGGTTTGTATATAGGTGGATAAGTTAGAGCTAAATTACGTATGTTATTACGTACCGTACAGTATAGAGCAATTACACTGAAACTATTAGATTAGACAGACTTGGTCTGCTTAATTGCAACCCAGACAAATGTCGCACAGAGATTTTTGTAATGTAGCTGTAATGTAGCTGTATAAGTGAGAGCAAAAGACCTTTTTTACTGACGTGATGTACAGAATGGGTCACCTGGACAGAAAATACGGATTGTGGTGACTGAACAGCTGAACTGTGAGACACAGTTGGTTACACAAATGGTTACAAATGGATTTGTATCACTGAGATAAAACAACAAAAAAAATATTTTTTTATATATATTTTTATATATTTTTTTTATATATATATTTTTTTAACGTGACGTGCAGAAACTATCAGAGAGCAAACTCAGCCCCTGCTGACTGTGGCTATTTTTAATGCAACCCAGACAAATGTCGCACAGAGATTTTTGTAATGTAGCTGTATCAGTGAAAGCAAAAGACTGTATTTGATTACGTGACCTACAGTATGGGTCACCTGGACAGAAAATACGGATTGTGGTTTGTGGTGAGTGGACAGCTGAACTGTAACACACAGAATGGTTCCACACTGCTGTATGAAATGGATTTGTATCACTGAGATATAACAATAAAAAAAAGGGTTATATATGGCGATAGCTGCACTACTAGTGCCAGCCAGCCAGCCCAGCCAGGAGACAAAAAAAATGTCTTGTAGCCCTTAGACGGGCTGTTGGGTTCTTTTAAGATCACTCCTGCCTAACAGAGAACTAAATCCAGGCCCTAACACTCTCCCTGAAACGCAGCATCTCTGTCCCAACGACATCCAGACAGCATCTGAGCCAAGCACCGCGGGCAGTCACTAGTATATTCCAGGGTCACCTGATCAGGCCAGCCAACCCCTGCTATCGACATGTAAGGGCCCCACGTGATGCTGGGTGTACTGCAGAGTCTCCTGGCTTGTGATTGGCTGAGTTTATAGGCGCCAAAAATGCACAATGTAGAAGATGCCATTTCCTCGAGAATGGCGAGATACTCGTCCGAGCAGCGAGCACTTACGAGTACCGTAATACTCGAACGAGCACCAAGCTCGGACGAGCATGCTCGCTCATCTCTATTTATACTCTGTTTGACTACTCATTTACTGTACTTCTACCTTAGTCTCTTTATCGGATTTCCCTACTGCTGTTTGCGCAGACCTCAGACCTTTCTCATGGATACGTTTGCATGCTGCCTTCGCTTGTATGCTGCCTAGAAGCTTCTCCGCAGCAAAGTTCAGATCCCTATGTAGGGGTTAAAGATTGAATACTGAGGGATCACCAGGATAATGCCTTTAGAATTAGCCTTCAGTCAAACCAGTTGTTTGGTACAAAGGGTCAACACCCTCCTATAACAAAGCCAAGATTGATGGAGTGCTGCAGTGATGCTTGACCTTATGGACGTTTCTGCCATCTGCACACAGGATCTTTGGAGCTCAGCCAGAGCGACCATTGGGTTCTTGGTACATAGAGATGAGCAAAGTTTTCAAAAATTTGATTTGGATGCTTTGAAAAATTTTTCTAAAAACTTTGCTTAGTTCCGAATTAATTTGACATGAAGCGCGTTAAATCAACTATATCCTGGCAGGCAGGGAGAGTGTATCTTGGTGTATTTCACTGTGCATTGAACAGCTAGTCCTTTCTGGGAGTGGAACAGTTACTGTGCATCAGTATGACAGGTAGGTGATAGGTGCCACTCAGTTCACACTTCACTTATTTGGTCATTTACGAGTCAAAAACACAGAAAAGGTGCATATCTTTTCATGATACCTTATCTGAGAGTAGGATTGCCTCCTGTTTTGGCTCACCATACAGTAACTGCTGGAATTAACTGACCAAACATCTGAAGTGTAAACTCAACCTGTATTTATATTCAATTCCTGGGTGTTAATGTCCTCCTCCTTCTCCTCATCCTCCTCCTTTACCAGTTCAGTCCCCACAGGGCCATGAAGTAGGCACCACAATTCCTGTCCCCTGGTCAGCCAGATTTATTAGCATCTGCCCATGGACATGAGAATGGTGCCACTCCTGAGCTGCCAAAGCTAACGTCGAAGTTATACAGGAGAGTACTTCTGTCTGCCTGCATCATCAAGAAATCATTAATGGCCTTCCGCTGCTCATATAGTCAATCTAACATGTGGAGGGGTGAGTTCCAATGTGTGGAAACGCTGCATATGAGGCAATGTTGGGGAACAATATTTTGCCTTTACAGCTCAAGGAGGGCATGTTTTTCATGGTAAGACTGACTGAAGTGCATGCACAGTTTCCTGGCAATATTCAAGATGTCTTGTAGTTGAGTGAAAGACTTAAGGAACCAGGTTACAACCAGATGAAAGATGTGCCACATGCAGATCACATGAGTCAGCCCTCCTTGAAGCAGCACAAACAGAATGTTCTTCCCATTAATGGTAACCATGGGTCGGATCTTCAGTTGGTGAGGAGACAGCCAGCATTTGATTTCTTGGTTGATGAAGTGAAGCATTTCCTCCTCTGTGTGACTCAGTTCGTCTAGGCTTGCCAGGTACAGAACAGCGGGACACTGCTGTGCTCTGCATAGGTGGTATGCTGGAGGACCACTTTGAACTGTGCCTACAGAGGAGACGGAGGACAAGATGATGGATGAGGATGCAGAGGAAGATATTGGCACAAAAATCCCATGAGTACAATGTGGAGGTGGCATTGCCATCACCTGGCCAAGTTGCTAATGTGCCAGGGCAGGAATCACATTTACCCAGTTTGCCATAAAGGACATATATTGTCCTTGACCATAATTACAGCTCCATGATCTGTGCCAGACACCAACAGGTTCAAGGACTGGCCCACTTTCTCTACCTTGGCCCAGCAATCCATTCTCTGAAATTTTCAGAGTCATCCATATAGAAAGGGAGGAACTGTAGTACGAGCAACTTGGCCTGGAGCATACTGTTGTCTTTTTGCAATAGCCTCAGTGATCGATTGCTGGCAAAATACGTGACGAGGAGGACCAGTAGACGATGGAAAGGAAACATAGCTCCCTTCATAGCTCTCTTCCTGACTGCTGGGGAAGGGGTGCGAGCCACTGTAAAATGTGTCAGGCTGTACCAGTACAATAGCTCCACGATTTAACCAGGCCACTTTATGGTGACACTCCCTGTTGACGCAGGGCCATGGTGCCAACATTAGCACCCTGACATACGGCCACTTATGTCTTTTGGCGACTTGATGAAATATTCCCACATTGGCGTGTCTGCCATTTTACCCCCACCATTGCGTTAAGACTGCCTGCAGCTGCCTTTATGAAGCCGTGCACTGCTAGTTGTTTCCAGACAGGTAGGCTCCTGAGTAGTAGACGGTCTAACCTGGGAACGTTTTGCTCCGGATCTCACACTGCTTCCACCCTGCTGGCTCATGACCACATTTGCACCCTGCTGGCTCAGCGGAACACCGCCACCCTGCTGCTGTCTTATGGGCAAGCTGCCACCCTCACCCCCTGATGATGATGATGATGATGAAGCCCCCTTTTTACCTGACTTCCACTTGTAATCGGCTACATCATCACCACTCAAGTCTCATGGTCGCGTCCCTGATTGCTGGCAACACCTGCTCCCACGCGATTTTAATAGCCGCTACATGCACACCTACAGGAGGAAGCAGCGGACCTCTTCAAATCTGGGTTGGGAAGAAGCTGCCTACTGTCCTTAATAATATCTTCTTTTCTGAAAAGCAGAGCAGAGCGAGCACCATACAATACAAGCATGGCAGAAGGAGCAGCAAAGGACAGAGGCAGGTTCAGGACAGGTGAGGGCAGAGATTTTTCCTGAGCCATGCCAACTAAGTGTGGAGGAACCCACCAACTCCTGGCTGTGGCTGTATGATGTCAGCTGAGATGATATTGAAGACCGAGTCAGCCATTCCAGGCAGCGAGATTGGTTATCAAAACATGACGATTGGATGAAAGCGGCAGCTCACCTATTAAACAATATGGGCACTGTTCAATTAGATAACTCTGTGCCCTACACAGGGATTGATGCAAAGTGGGCTGTCTCCAGTGGAGCTCTTCAGATTACAGAGCATGAACTGTTCTCCCTATGCTCACCCTAGAGTGTGTAAAAACTCTTCCTATGATCTCCCTACACTGTCCCTGCAATCTCCCTGTCAAATTTTCCAACATTAAAGGCTTCTTGAACACTGTCCCTAGGAATTGTTACTTTTCTCTCTATGTTAAGCTCACAGTGAAATGGTTGACACTGCACGGGATGAGGCTTTTATAGGGCTGTGACATCACAGGGACTGGCTATCTGCTGATTGGTTGTCTGCATGGCATAATGGATGATCTCATGTTCCTGGGCTTCTTACTTTCACTTTGTAACATGTGTAACAGCCATATTAGGAAAAAAAATTGTTACCACGAAGCATGAGGAATTTCAGATTCCTTGCTAATCAAATTTTTCCTAAACTTTGTATCAAATTCCACTTTGGATGCTTTGCTTCATTCAACACTATTGGTAAGGCTACTTTCACACTAGCGTTAGCACGGATCCGGCACCTAAAGGGTGCCGACGGATCCGTGCTAACGCTATACATGTGTGGAGCCGGAGCAGCGCTCCGGCCCCACACATGACACACATACAAACAGACACAGACTACATACAAACAGACATACATACAAACATACAGACATACATACATACTCACATACTCCCGGGACGCCGGCAGAACGTCTTCACGCGCCTCCTGCGCGCAGTGATGACGATTCCCACAGCGCCCTCTGCTGGGCGCAGTGGGGAAACGTCATCGCAGCGTGCAGGAGGCGCGTGAAGACCTGCTGCCGGCGTCCCGGGAGTATGTGAGTATGTATGTATGTATGTATGTATGTCTGTATGTCTGTATGTTTGTATGTATGTCTGTATGTTTGTTTGTATGTAGTCTGTGTGTATGTATGCCGGATCCGGAATGACCCCCCATTGGAAATCAATGGAGGACAGATCCGGATTACTGGTGTGTCCACACCAAACGGATCCGTCCCCATTGACTTCCATTGGGGGTCATTCCGGATCCGTCTTGGTGCGGATGCCTGGACCGGAGAGCAAACCGCAGCATGCTGCGGTTTGTTCTCCGGTCTGAAGACGGAACGGAATGCTTTCAGGAGCATTCCGTTGTCTTCAGTTCAGTTTTGTCCCCATTGACAATGAATGGGGACAAAACTGAAGCGTTTTTTTCCGGTATTGAGCCCCTTTGACGGAACTCAATACCGGAATTTAAAAACGCTAGTGTGAAAGTAGCCTAACCTATAATACCAAGGTCCTTCTCCCTAGATTACATAGTTTGGTCGGGTGACAGACTCTAGGAAGAGTCCAGTTTTTTCAAACTTTTTTTTTTCAAACTTTTTTCATGTAAGAATTATGGATTGCTTTTAAAAAGTTTCAGTGCAGCAGAATTGTTTACATACCCCTCTTGAGATTTGTGCCTCCTCACAATCCTGATTCTGAACTCCACAGTTTTTTCCACCTCATGGCTTGGTTTTTGCTCTGATATGCATTGTCAGCTGTGAGATCTTTTATAGATTGCATCTTTCTAAATCTTGTCCAATCAACTGAATTGACAGACTCCAATCAAGGTATAGAAACATCTCGGAGATAATCAAAAGAGGCCTCCAGAATTAAATTTTAAGTGTCTCAGCAAAGGTTCTGAATACTTATGTACATGCAAAATTTGCTAATATTTTTCAAATTATGTTTCTACTTTCTCACTATGAAGTATGGACTGCAGATTAATGGAGAAAACTTTTTTTTTATGTTAGCACAAGGCTACAACTTAATAAAATGTGAAAAATGGGAAAGGATCTGAAAACTTTCCGAATGCACAGTATTTTTTCTGCATTTATATCTAATACTGTAGCTAAGATTAATGCAAGAGCAGGAAGTTATGTTCAGCAGCTGGCAAATGTGCAGTAGTTTGCAGCCATTATAGAATGCATCACTATAGAATGCCACTATAAAATGCTTTAATCACTACTTTGAATACTGGAAGAAAGTGGGACAATACTGTAACTACTAGAGATGAGCGAGTAGTGTTCGATCGAGCCGGTATTCAATCGAATACTACGCTATTCGGCATACTCGATTTCAATCGAGTATAACGGCGATGGCGCACTTAGAATTCGTTTCCCCTCCCACCTTCCCTGGCGCTCTTTTTCCACCAATCAACATGCAGGGGGGGTATGACAGGCACGCTGAGCATGCTGGCAGCGCGAAAACAGCGTCTACATGGATTGGCTGGAAAAACCATGTGACCTCGAATATTAAAAACTCAGCTCTTCCTGCTCGTACGCATATGCTGCGTGAACTTAGTCAGGGACAGAGGCTGGAGAAGGGACAGACAGGTTTTAGCAGTTGGACAGGCAGGAGCGTGATTAAAAGCCCTTATCAGGGCTACTATAGTGCACTACAGTGATAGCTTTACTACAAGATACACTTTACAGAGAACAGCTGCCGTATTCAGGGATAGCTGCTGGAGTAGGGACAGAGAGAGGCATTAGTGGTGTATTAGGTGCTCTGCTACATACCAAACTATATTTGGCACTACTGTTCAGCGTTCTTTTTGGCTGAAAAACCCTGTTATATAACTAGTGTGTATATGCACCATCTGATCTGGCAGTATACGGCTGTGAATTTTATTTTATTTTTTTAAATACAGTTTATTTGGCTCTAGTGTTCTGGGTTCTGTGTGCCTGCAATACCCTTTTTGTATACCAGGTGTAAATACCCACCGTCTGTTCAGTTAGTACACGGCTGTGTACCTTGAAATATACAATATCTAGGCCATTTAATTGGCCACTGTACTGTGCGTTCTCTTGCTAAATTATTTCACATACCTGGTGTAAATACCCACCGTCTGTTCAGTTAGTACACGGCTGTGTACCTTGAAATATACAATATCTAGGCCTTTTAATAGGCCACTGTACTGTGCGTTCTCTTGCTAAATTATTTCACATACCTGGTGTAAATACCCACCGTCTGTTCAGTTACTACACGGCTGTGTACCTTGAAATATACAATATCTAGGCCTTTTAATTGGCCACTGTACTGTGCGTTCTCTTGCTAAATTATTTCACATACCTGGTGTAAATACCCACCGTCTGTTCAGTTACTACACGGCTGTGTACCTTGAAATATACAATATCTAGGCCTTTTAATAGGCCACTGTACTGTGCGTTCTCTTGCTAAATTATTTCACATACCTGGTGTAAATACCCACCGTCTGTTCAGTTACTACACGGCTGTGTACCTTGAAATATACAATATCTAGGCCTTTTAATTGGCCACTGTACTGTGCGTTCTCTTGCTAAATTATTTCACATACCTGGTGTAAATACCCACCGTCTGTTCAGTTACTACACGGCTGTGTACCTTGAAATATACAATATCTAGGCCTTTTAATAGGCCACTGTACTGTGCGTTCTCTTGCTAAATTATTTCACATACCTGGTGTAAATACCCACCGTCTGTTCAGTTACTACACGGCTGTGTACCTTGAAATATACAATATCTAGGCCTTTTAATTGGCCACTGTACTGTGCGTTCTCTTGCTAAATTATTTCACATACCTGGTGTAAATACCCACCGTCTGTTCAGTTACTACACGGCTGTGTACCTTGAAATATACAATATCTAGGCCTTTTAATAGGCCACTGTACTGTGCGTTCTCTTGCTAAATTATTTCACATACCTGGTGTAAATACCCACCGTCTGTTCAGTTACTACACGGCTGTGTACCTTGAAATATACAATATCTAGGCCTTTTAATTGGCCACTGTACTGTGCGTTCTCTTGCTAAATTATTTCACATACCTGGTGTAAATACCCACCGTCTGTTCAGTTACTACACGGCTGTGTACCTTGAAATATACAATATCTAGGCCTTTTAATAGGCCACTGTACTGTGCGTTCTCTTGCTAAATTATTTCACATACCTGGTGTAAATACCCACCGTCTGTTCAGTTACTACACGGCTGTGTACCTTGAAATATACAATATCTAGGCCTTTTAATAGGCCACTGTACTGTGCGTTCTCTTGCTAAATTATTTCACATACCTGGTGTAAATACCCACCGTCTGTTCAGTTACTACACGGCTGTGTACCTTGAAATATACAATATCTAGGCCTTTTAATTGGCCACTGTACTGTGCGTTCTCTTGCTAAATTATTTCACATACCTGGTGTAAATACCCACCGTCTGTTCAGTTACTACACGGCTGTGTACCTTGAAATATACAATATGTAGGCCTTTTAATAGGCCACTGTACTGTGCGTTCTCTTGCTAAATTATTTCACATACCTGGTGTAAATACCCACCGTCTGTTCAGTTACTACACGGCTGTGTACCTTGAAATATACAATATCTAGGCCTTTTAATTGGCCACTGTACTGTGCGTTCTCTTGCTAAATTATTTCACATACCTGGTGTAAATACCCACCGTCTGTTCAGTTACTACACGGCTGTGTACCTTGAAATATACAATATCTAGGCCTTTTAATAGGCCACTGTACTGTGCGTTCTCTTGCTAAATTATTTCACATACCTGGTGTAAATACCCACCGTCTGTTCAGTTACTACACGGATGTGTACCTTGAAATATACAATATCTAGGCCTTTTAATAGGCCACTGTACTGTGCGTTCTCTTGCTAAATTATTTCACATACCTGGTGTAAATACCCACCGTCTGTTCAGTTACTACACGGCTGTGTACCTTGAAATATACAATATCTAGGCCTTTTAATTGGCCACTGTACTGTGCGTTCTCTTGCTAAATTATTTCACATACCTGGTGTAAATACCCACCGTCTGTTCAGTTACTACACGGCTGTGTACCTTGAAATATACAATATCTAGGCCTTTTAATTGGCCACTGTACTGTGCGTTCTCTTGCTAAATTATTTCACATACCTGGTGTAAATACCCACCGTCTGTTCAGTTACTACACGGCTGTGTACCTTGAAATATACAATATCTAGGCCTTTTAATTGGCCACTGTACTGTGCGTTCTCTTGCTAAATTATTTCACATACCTGGTGTAAATACCCACCGTCTGTTCAGTTACTACACGGCTGTGTACCTTGAAATATACAATATCTAGGCCTTTTAATTGGCCACTGTACTGTGCGTTCTCTTGCTAAATTATTTCACATACCTGGTGTAAATACCCACCGTCTGTTCAGTTACTACACGGCTGTGTACCTTGAAATATACAATATCTAGGCCTTTTAATAGGCCACTGTACTGTCCGTTCTCTTGCTAAATTATTTCACATACCTGGTGTAAATACCCACCGTCTGTTCAGTTACTACACGGCTGTGTACCTTGAAATATACAATATCTAGGCCTTTTAATAGACCACTGTACTGTGCGTTCTCTTGCTAAATTATTTCACATACCTGGTGTAAATACCCACCGTCTGTTCAGTTACTACACGGCTGTGTACCTTGAAATATACAATATCTAGGCCTTTTAATAGGCCACTGTACTGTGCGTTCTCTTGCTAATTATTTCACATACCTGGTGTAAATACCCACCGTCTGTTCAGTTACTACACGGCTGTGTACCTTGAAATATACAATATCTAGGCCTTTTAATAGGCCACTGTACTGTGCGTTCTCTTGCTAAATTATTTCACATACCTGGTGTAAATACCCACCGTCTGTTCAGTTACTACACGGCTGTGTACCTTGAAATATACAATATCTAGGCCTTTTAATTGGCCACTGTACTGTGCGTTCTCTTGCTAAATTATTTCACATACCTGGTGTAAATACCCACCGTCTGTTCAGTTACTACACGGCTGTGTACCTTGAAATATACAATATCTAGGCCTTTTAATAGGCCACTGTACTGTGCGTTCTCTTGCTAAATTATTTCACATACCTGGTGTAAATACCCACCGTCTGTTCAGTTACTACACGGCTGTGTACCTTGAAATATACAATATCTAGGCCTTTTAATAGGCCACTGTACTGTGCGTTCTCTTGCTAAATTATTTCACATACCTGGTGTAAATACCCACCGTCTGTTCAGTTACTACACGGCTGTGTACCTTGAAATATACAATATCTAGGCCTTTTAATTGGCCACTGTACTGTGCGTTCTCTTGCTAAATTATTTCACATACCTGGTGTAAATACCCACCGTCTGTTCAGTTACTACACGGCTGTGTACCTTGAAATATACAATATCTAGGCCTTTTAATTGGCCACTGTACTGTGCGTTCTCTTGCTAAATTATTTCACATACCTGGTGTAAATACCCACCGTCTGTTCAGTTACTACACGGCTGTGTACCTTGAAATATACAATATCTAGGCCTTTTAATTGGCCACTGTACTGTGCGTTCTCTTGCTAAATTATTTCACATACCTGGTGTAAATACCCACCGTCTGTTCAGTTACTACACGGCTGTGTACCTTGAAATATACAATATCTAGGCCATTTAATTGGCCACTGTACTGTGCGTTCTCTTGCTAAATTATTTCACATACCTAATTATATACCCAAATATTGTATTTGCAACCAAAAAAAAATAAAATGCGGAGGGGGGCTAGCGGAATCGGACGTGGACGAGGACGGGGGCGCGGAAATGCTGTTGGTGGCCTTGTTGAAGCCAGTGGGGATACAATGCGTGCTGGTGAGGGTCAGCCAGGATCACACTTATCCAGAATCCCTGCCTTTATGGGACAGTTAAGCAGGGGGCGAGTTACACCGCTGTTGAGGCCTGAGCAGGTTGAACAGGTGGTGCAATGGATAGCCGATAGCGCTTCCACACAGTTGTCCACCAGCCAGTCATCCACACAGTCTCACTCTGACCCTCCTTCCTCCACACCTGGCCAACAGAGTCATCCCACCCTTGACCCCTCCCAGGAGCTCTTTTCGGGTCCTTTTTCAGATGTGCCGGAAGAATCCCAGGAGCTAGCAGAGGAATTTGTTTGTAGTGATGCCCAAACACTTGCGTTTTCGCCATCTCCTGCTGATGTGGACCCTGAACCAGCATCTGTTATCATGAGCGATGATGATGATGAGACGCAGTTGCCATCAAGGGAGGCTGTTGGAATGTCCAGTGGGCAGGAGGAGGAGCAGAGTGAGGAAGTGGAAGAGGAGGTGGTGGATGACGAAATGACCGACCCCACTTGGCCAGGGGTGATGTCCAGCGAGGAAAGCAGTGGAGAGGTGGTGGTCTGCGCAGCACCGAAAAAGGCAGCAAGAGGCAGAGGGATGTCCACAGGCAGAGGGATGTCCACAGACAGAGGGATGTCCAGAGGCAGAGGGATGTCCAGAGGCAGAGGGATGTCCACAGGCAGAGGGATGTCCAGAGGCAGAGGACAGTCCAGACAGAGTAGTGAGGCCACAGCCAGCACGGCCGAAGCTGTTCCCGGCAGCGGGCAGTCGCGTGAAGCTCCCCCATCGAGGCCTCGTACTTCTGTGGTGTGGAGATTTTTTAATGTTTGTGCGGATGACAAACTGAGCGCGGTTTGCACACTCTGCCACTCAAAACTGAGTAGGGGCTCTGAGAAGAGCAATCTGACCACCTCAGGCATGCGGCGTCACTTGGAAGTCAAGCACTGGGCTGAGTGGGAGAGAGCAAACGCAATACAACCTGCGCCCGGTCCTGCTGCCACTGCCTCTTCCCCTTTGTTGTGTGCTGCCACTGCGGTCCAGACCTCCAGCCAGGACACCTCCACATCTGCCTCTGCCTCGGCTACTTTGGGGCCTTCTCCTTCAGCCTCCCCTTCCCCCGCCTCTTCGCCTGCACCTTCACACTCCTCGTCCCATCAACTGTCCATCTCGCAGGCGTTCGACCGCAGGCGGAAGTACGCCTCGAGTCACCCCCAAGCCCAAGCCTTAAACTGCCACATCTCCAAACTGCTGGCCCTGGAGATGTTGCTGTTTAGGCTTGTGGAGACGCAGGCCTTCCGCGACCTGATGGCGGCTGCCGCACCTCGCTATTCCGTCCCTAGCCGCCACTACTTTTCCCGGAGTGCCGTCCCCGCCCTGCACCAGCACGTGTCGCGTAACATCAGGCGGGCCCTGAGGTACGCAGTCAGCGCAAAGGTCCACTTGACCACCGACTCGTGGACAAGCACTTGCGGCCAGGGACGCTACATCTCTTTGACGGCACACTGGGTGAATGTAGTGGAAGCGGGGACGGGGTCGCAAACAGAGACGGCCTACCTACCACCCCCGCCCAAGATTGCCAGCATGGGTTCTGATAAACCCCCCTCCTCCTCCTCCTCCTCCTCCTGTGCCTTAACATCTCCCTCAGCCGCTAGCTGGAAGCGTTGCAGCACTGGCGCGGGGAGACGTCAGCAGGCGGTGCTAAAGCTCATCAGCTTGGGCGACAGGAAGCACAGCGCCCCAGAGGTGAGGGACGCCATATTGCAGCAGACGGAGATGTGGCTGTCGCCGCTGCAGCTAGGACCAGGCATGGTCGTGTGCGATAACGGCCGTAACCTGGTGGCGGCTCTGGAGCTTGCCGAACTCAATCACGTACCATGCCTGGCCCACGTTTTTAATCTGGTAGTCCAAAAATTTCTAAAGACTTACCCCAACCTGGCAGAGCTACTGGTGAAAGTGCGGCGCTTGTGCGCTCACTTTCGTAAGTCAACTGTAGCTGCTGCTAGCTTAAAAAACTCCAGCAACGCCTCCATTTGCCTGAACATCGGCTGTTGTGCGACCTGCCGACTCGCTGGAATTCCACCTATTCCATGTTGGCCAGGGTGTGTGAGCAGCAGAGAGCATTGATGGAGTACCAGATTATGAATCCACGCGTGCCTCCAACACAGCTCCCTCAGTTTGCCAACCACGAGTGGCCATGGATGGCAGACATATGCGATGTACTGCGTATCTTTGAGGAGTCCACCAAGAAGGTCAGCAGCGAGGACGCTATAGTGAGCGTAACCATCCCGCTCCTAGGCGTCATTAAAGAATCGCTCATCGCAATAAGGGAGAACGCATTGCACGCAGAGGAGACGGGGGTAGGAGGAGACGCAACGGAGCTACACAGTCAGAACACACTTTTGTCTGCTTCACGGTGGCAGTTGCAGGAGGAGGAGGATGAGGAGGAGGACGACGTGGAGGTGGCTGTGGAAGAGGAGGAGGATGCTGGCGGCGAGGGTAGCAGTCAGGCTGTGTGCGTCCCATTGGTTCAGCGCGGATGGGGCGGAGAGGAGGCGGAAGAGGAAGAGGAGGAAATGGCAAGTGATCCTTCTGGTGGGGGCAGTGAGGTCATGCCTATTCAGAGTCTGGCACACATGGCTGACTTCATGCTGGGCTGCTTTTCCCGGGACACACGTGTTGTCCGGATAGTGGAGAACAAACTGTACTGGGTCTTCGCACTCCTGGACCCCCGGTATAAAGATAACGTCTCCTCTTTTATTCCAGTAGAGGAGAGGACGAATCGATTGCTGGAATACCAGAGGGAACTCGTGCAGAACATGATGGAGATTTTCCCACCCACCATCGCTGGCGGCAGAGAGGAGAGGGTCTCCCAGAGTCCCACAACATCCATCAGGCCCACAGCCACCAGGGGAACACTCTCCAAGGTGTGGGACACGTTCATGGCACCCCCTCATGCAACTTCCATCACTGCGGGGCCCGCTATCAGCAGGAGGGACAAGTATCGGCGGATGTTGCGGGAGTACCTGGCAGACCGTACCCCTGTCCTCCCCGATCCCTCGGCGTCCTACACTTACTGGGTCTCCAAGTTGGACACGTGGCTGGAACTGTCCCTGTACGCCTTGGAGGTGCTTGCCTGCCCTGCCGCCAGCGTGCTATCAGAAAGGGTGTTCAGCGCAGCCGGGGGCATTATAACCGATAAGCGCAGCCGCCTGTCAACCGACAGTGCGGACAGGCTGACGCTAATCAAAATGAACAGCAAGTGGATTGACCCGGACTTTGCTTCTCCAACCGTGGAAAGCAGCCAAAAGTGAAGTGCCATCTGTATGAAGTGCCATTTCCTCCTCCACCTCCTCCTCCTCCTCCTTAACCGCCGTAGAATTGCTCCGTAAATAAGAAAAATTTATATATTTATGGCTCACCTCTTGGGCCTCCACAAAATGTTTAAGAGGTCTCACCTCTTGGGCCTCCATATAATTTTTAACAGGTCTCACCTCTTGGGCCTCCACATAATTTTTAAGAGGTCTCACCTCTTGGGCCTGCACAAAATGTTTAAGAGGTCTCACCTCTTGGGCCTCCACATAATTTTTAAGAGGTCTCACCTCTTGGGCCTCCACATAATTTTTAAGAGGTCTCACCTCTTGGGCCTGCACAAAATGTTTAAGAGGTCTCACCTCTTGGGCCTCCACATAATTTTTAAGAGGTCTCACCTCTTGGGCCTCCACATAATTTTTAACAGGTCTCACCTCTTGGGCCTCCACATAATTTTTAACAGGTCTCACCTCTTGGGCCTCCACATAATTTTTAAGAGGTCTCACCTCTTGGGCCTGCACAAAACTGTTTAAGAGGTCTCACCTCTTGGGCCTGCCACAAAATGTTTAAGAGGTCTCACCTCTTGGGCCTCCACAAAATCTTTAAGAGGTCTCACCTCTTGGGCCTCCACATAATTTTTAAGAGGTCTCACCTCTTGGGCCTCCACATAATTTTTAAGAGGTCTCACCTCTTGGGCCTCCACATAATTTTTAACAGGTCTCACCTCTTGGGCCTCCACATAATTTTTAAGAGGTCTCACCTCTTGGGCCTGCACAAAACTGTTTAAGAGGTCTCACCTCTTGGGCCTGCACAAAATGTTTAAGAGGTCTCACCTCTTGGGCCTCCACAAAATCTTTAAGAGGTCTCACCTCTTGGGCCTCCACATAATTTTTAACAGGTCTCACCTCTTGGGCCTCCACATAATTTTTAACAGGTCTCACCTCTTGGGCCTCCACATAATTTTTAACAGGTATCACCTCTTGGGCCTCCACATAATTTTTAAGAGGTCTCACCTCTTGGGCCTGCACAAAACTGTTTAAGAGGTCTCACCTCTTGGGCCTGCACAAAATGTTTAAGAGGTCTCACCTCTTGGGCCTCCACAAAATCTTTAAGAGGTCTCACCTCTTGGGCCTCCACATAATTTTTAAGAGGTCTCACCTCTTGGGCCTCCACATAATTTTTAAGAGGTCTCACCTCTTGGGCCTGCACAAAATCTTTAAGAGGTCTCACCTCTTGGGCCTCCACAAAATCTTTAAGAGGTCTCACCTCTTGGGCCTCCACAAAATCTTTAAGAGGTCTCACCTCTTGGGCCTCCATAAAATCTTTAAGAGGTCTCACCTCTTGGGCCTCCACAAAATCTTTAAGAGGTCTCACCTCTTGGGCCTCCACATAATTTTAAAGAGGTCTCACCTCTTGGGCCTCCACAAAATCTTTAAGAGGTCTCACCTCTTGGGCCTCCACAAAATCTTTAAGAGGTCTCACCTCTTGGGCCTCCACAAAATCTTTAAGAGGTCTCACCTCTTGGGCCTCCACAAAATCTTTAAGAGGTCTCACCTCTTGGGCCTCCACAAAATCTTTAAGAGGTCTCACCTCTTGGGCCTCCACAAAATGTTTAAGAGGTGTCACCTCTTGGGCCTCCACATAATTTTTAACAGGTCTCACCTCTTGGGCCTCCACATAATTTTAAAGAGGTCTCACCTCTTGGGCCTCCACAAAATCTTTAACAGGTCTCACCTCTTGGGCCTCCACAAAATCTTTAAGAGGTCTCACCTCTTGGGCCTCCACAAAATCTTTAAGAGGTCTCACCTCTTGGGCCTCCACAAAATCTTTAAGAGGTCTCACCTCTTGGGCCTCCACAAAATCTTTAAGAGGTCTCACCTCTTGGGCCTCCACAAAATCTTTAAGAGGTCTCACCTCTTGGGCCTACAAACAATTTTTAAGAGGTCTCACCTCTTTAGCCTCCACACAATTTTTAACGGGTCTCACCTCTTGGGCCTCCACATAATTTTTAAGAGGTCTCACCTCTTGGGCCTCCACAAAATGTTTAAGAGGTCTCACCTCTTGGGCCTCCACATAATTTTTAAGAGATCTCACCTCTTGGGCCTCCACATAATTTTTAAGAGGTCTCAGCTCTTGGGCCTCCACATAATTTTTAAGAAGTCTCACCTCTTTAGCCTCCACACAATTTTTAAGACGTCTCACCTCTTGGGCCTCCACAAAATTTTCCATGAGCCTCTGGCCAGCCCACGGCCTCTTCCTGCCTTTTGCGGTCCTACGCATCCCTCCACATCCCCACTGCTTTACCTGCTAGACATGACACTGGGCCAGGTCGGGTCACTGATATCTCTAGCGCCAACAATTTGGGCATTTTAAGGCTTCTGCATGTGTTTGAGTTGTTTTTACATTTTAAAGAAGACATGTCTGACCACATTTCACACACACACACAATGACAATTAGGGGTGGGGTCTATTTGCTTTCCCCCTTGCCTATGCCATCTGTGGTTGTCATAGGCAACGTGATTTTAAGGGGTGCAGAATTTCATCTTCTTTTTTGTCTAGTTTGGCTTGGGGTCCATGGCAATGTAGAGGAAAGAAGGTTTCCTTGTATGGTCTCACTTTACAGAGAGGTTAGATTGTCTTTGGAGTGTATTGTTGAGAGGCTGTGATAGTGGCGTAATAGTGCGACTTGGGCGCGTTATATGCACCCAGACATGCTTCCCCTGCTGTCCCAGTTGCATTCCAGCAGTGTTGGCATCATTTTCTGAGGTTTCAGGGTGAACTTGGTGACCTCCAAGTGGTCGAATTGAGATTTCCAAGTGGCGAGCATTTTTTTCCCTTAGACTTTAATGGGATTCGATATTCGGTCGAATAGTCGAATTTCGCGGTCTATTCGAATCGAATTTCGAACTTTCGAATATTTCACTACTCGCTCATCTCTAGTAACTACTAAAGGAAATGACTAACAGTATTGCTTTGACTATTGGTTGAAGAGGGAGGTCACTTCTGTGACTACATTGCAGTGCAGTGAGGAGCCCTGTTGTTACCAATAGAGAAAAGGTCGCTGCTGTGAATTATGGGGGAAGGGTGCACTGCTCTGACCTCTGGGTGAAAAAGAGCTGAATGAATGTTGATGTAATTTACTGTATGTAAACAACATAAAGAGGAACATTATGTGTTTGAACATTAAAGGAAACATGTTGTGTTGAACATGGTGTCTGAGCTGAAGGTAGCATGTTATAAAGCAGGAGTAGCTGAGCAGAGTGATATACAGTTTTATGGGAAGAGATTCAGTATAACTTATATTTCACACATTTAAATGCATGCTCATTTTGGGCTGTGAAGTCAATGAGGTGGTGCTATAAGTGATTGACATGGTTCTATAAGTGATTGACATTTCATGGTGACAGGTTCCCTTTAAACATTCAATAGATTCTTGGTTTTACATTTTGATGCACTATGTTGAATGCTGTTTAAAACTGACTGTATGTTGTCCACTATAAAAATCTTAAAGGGAGTCTTTCACCTGTTTTTCACCTATATAACTAACAGCAGTGCAACACAGAAGATTGCAGACACATCACAGACATACCTATGTGCACTTTGTGCCTTTATTCCATGTTCAGAAAAAGCACTTATAATCTGCAGAAAAACAGCTCCCAAGTGCCCAGCTCTGCTTCTGCTGCAAAACAGACTGAAGTGGGGAGGGCTGCTTTAGCTGCTCATAACTTTGGGATTGGTAGCAGATAGAAAAGCATAGCATTATATCCAGTATTTCAGAAGATATAGCTGTTAGAAATTGAGTCATAAGAGAAAGATGTTTTAGTTTCACTTTCAGCTGGGCACTTGGGAGCTGTTTTCCAGCAGAATAAAAGTGTTTTTCCTGGACATGTAATACAGATACAAAGTGCACACAGGTATGTCTTGGATGTGTCTGCAATCTTCTGTGGGGCACTGCTGTTAGTTATGTAGGTGAAAAACAGGTGAAAGACTCCCTTTAAGGTACATTTCTATTGTTCCCAGTTTATAGTGTGTTGACAGTGAGAAAAGAAACTGTACAGCTTCCATTTAGTATAGTAGTCCTAACTAAGTCAGTGAAGCATCAACCAATATTCAATTAATTGTATATTAGCATTCTGCTAACAAGACTCTAATCACTTAATAAAGTATTTTTACAGACCTTTACAGGAAAACAAATTATGATTGACATTTACTACTAAATAATGGTGACTAGGGCAACAAAGAACATTTTTTTAAATGAGTTATCGGAAGTAAATAGAAAATGATATGCCTTAATGAAGCAGTTAGACACAAGTCAAAGTCAAGAACAATGGGAGTGTTCAAGCGCCTGGCAAGTCTATTTTAATATAGAAAGAAGTCTGTAATGGTCTCATTATTTTATTTCTTACAAGCTATAACACAGCTTTCATGAAAGAACTGCTGGAGAATAGAAGCAATATCTCCCTTGTCAATTGCCCTTGCTCTTAGAAGCTGTATTTTTTCATTTAAATAATTACTTGTCATACGTTGACTGTATATGCATTACAATATCGCTAAATGGCAGCTTTTCTCCCATGAAAAGCAACACTCAACTTTGCATAGCAATATATGTCGTAAATAATGGACATTTCAAAGTAAGTTATCAGTAGAGATGAGAGAATTTCTTGAAATTCATTTTGGGTCTGATTTGAACACAATGATTGGCCGATTTGAAAAGCCATGTATGATAGTCGGAGGTCCCCTAGAATTGTACCCAACCCTTTTCAAGCTGTATTAGTAAAGTCAAAGTAACTAACTTAAAGGGGTATTCTCATTTTAGACAATGGGGGCATATCGCTAGGAGCGCTGCGCCTGGAGGACCCCAGATTTCCCGGGGTCCGGCCACCACCAGGCGCAGCTTCCCCGCTGCGCTCATAGAAATGAATGGGAGCTCACCGTGCAAGCGCGGCCCAGCTCCCATTCATTTCTATGGAGCCAACGGAAATAGCTGAGCCAGTGCTCGGCTACTTTCGGCAGCCCCATAGAAATGAATGGAGGGTGGCTGTGCATGTGCAGTGCGCCCTCATTCAGTTCGGGGGCTCCGTTCTCGATATAGGTGCGGGTACCAGCGGTCGGACCTGTACCTATAAGACAATGGGGGCATATCCTAGCAATGTGCGCCCATTGTCTAAAATGAGAATAACCCTTTAATTGCGTGTTTACTGTTTGTTCCTATGCGGTCTCTTTGACAAACATCCTCTCACATCAATATGCAAGCTCAGAATACACATAGATTCTGTAGCTGGAATCATATATAGTCAGTAACATCCCTCCTGATTGGCTGAGGCTGACTGCAAGGCACTATGGGCAAACTGGCGGCCAGGGCATAACCTAGGGACATACAATCGTCTTTCTTAAACTTCCATGCCCTGTTGTACTGTCTTCTGATCTTTAAAATAGTGAACATGTCTGAATCAGATAATAAATGTTATGTAATTGCTGGAAGTCTTCTTATTTTCTTGGAAATTCAAGACATATTTTATTAATTTCCAACTAATATTAAAGGGGTTATCCCACGAATAATGTAAAAAATGAAAATCAGACATCATATAGTACATGACAACCTCTTTCTAACAAAGCCAGAACCAGCCCTGTACCCCACATGGATCCAGAGATCTCCCCATTCATTGCTCTGCTAGATTTATATCAAGCTGACAGCTCAAGGGGAGTGTCTTTTCCACTGCAGCTAAGGGGCGTGTCTCAGCTCTCCCTATCACAGCTCAGGAGGCAGTTGAAGGATGAAACTGAGCATGTGCGGCCTTCTCAGTGAGCAGGTCAAAGAAATAAGAAATGAAGTGGCACTATACAGATACATTTTACTGAATAACTCAGTAGCTATACAAAATTTTTAATTACATGCAATTACAAAAGTATTCAGACCCGAGTGCTGGTTTGAAAACTGTAGAATAATTTTCGTGGGACAACCCCTTTAATGTCAATTAATATACAATAAAAAACATTCTGTTCAGACTAGAAGAAAACAACAGAGGAATAAAGAACAATATAGAAGACTGGGCAGAGGGGAGGGATCTTATTCAACAGCTTTTTATTCAGTGTAATTTGGGCAGGTTTCAAACTGTATTGCACATTAGGTTTTTTCTAGTGTTCAGCGAATTGAAACATCTGAAGCGGACTTCGAAAATTTTATTCGCCGCAAAGTCAAATTTCCTTGCACTTTGTGGCAACAAATCAGGTTTTTTCTAAAATGGCTGCTGCACGTGTTACAAAGTGAAAGTAAGAAGCCCAGGAACATGATATGACCCATAATGCCGTACAGCTAGCGAATCAGCAGATAGTCATCCCCTTTGATGTCACCACCCTATAAAAAGCCTAATCCTGCGCAGTCTACACCATTTCACTGTGAGCTGAGGGAATGACATGACAAGCGCTTATGAGCAAGGGACAGTGTTTCAGAAAGCTTTTAAATGTAGAATATTAGATAGGGAGAGTACAAGCTGAGTGTAATTGCCATGTGCATCTTGTTCAACTGCTGCCACAATCCCATTTGATCTAGGGTTTATTTAGATACTGATAAGTACATTTTTAAAAGCATATGCATGTCACTGGGCCTTGCTATCACACTGCTGTTTTTGGGTTCTGCTACTACTGTGATCTGCCACCATCTTGTGCTGTATGTAACTGCTGCTGCCCCCGTTCTATAATGGGACGACTGTTGGCCCGCATCCCCACTCTGGAGCAACTATTGTCTGTGTTACTGCCACTGCTGTTGGCCACATACTCACTATTTTATGGGGCCACTGTTGTCCCTATTTGTCCATGTTGACAAACGTGTATTTTTTTCTAAATATAGAAGAGAACGTTGTTCAGAGACTGGCACTACGTCACAGGTTGTGGAAAATATCTTGCTCCGTCAACTACTGGCCCATAATGTGTACTCGCCACTTGGTGCTCTGCATGAAAACAGTCCTATGGTGTCTTTAATATCGAAGAAGATATAAAAAATGCGGCACTCACCAGGCTTCTTTTTGTAGCTTTATTAAAGAGTATATAACTCACATGTGGAGATGCGGATACCTTAGTTCAATGCATGAAAGCATACGGCGACGGCCGTTTCGCGCATGTGTGCGCTTCGTCTGGCCGCTCGGCTTGTAGCCGAGCGGCCAGACGAAGCGCACACATGCGCGAAACGGCCGTCGCCGTATGCTTTCATGCATTGAACTAAGGTATCCGCATCTCCACATGTGAGTTATATACTCTTTAATAAAGCTACAAAAAGAAGCCTGGTGAGTGCCGCATTTTTTATATCTTCTTCGATATTAAAGTGTATTTTTTTCTGTTCTTCTGATCCATCAGAAGGACATAAAAAAAGATCTTGTATTTTCAGTATCCATAAGGCCTCCTTCACACGATCTGCATTTGGTCAGTATTTGGTAAGCATTGTAAGCCAAAAGCAGGAGTTGGTTCTAGCAGATGCAATGCAAATATTTCCATTACATTTTATCTATGTTTTGGACCCACTCCCTTTTTTGTTATACAAATACTGATCAAATACTAATGCAAAATACTGACCAAATACTGACCAAACACTGACCTTGTGAAAGAGGCCATTAGAGTTCTGTATGCAGTACTTTTTTCCTGTTTAAAAAAAACTGGTTTCAGACGTTAATGTCCAAAACAGATGCAAATTTAGCATAATGCCTCTTAAGCAGGAGTGGGTAAAAAACCTGGAAGAGAGGCAAATATTTATATGACATCTTATCTGTTTTGAACCCATTCCTGGGTTTTTCCTACAGTTATTGATCAAATAATGACCATCTGAAAGAGGTTTTATGGATGCTCAAAATACAGCCTTTTTTGTTTTCTGTTCTTCTGACTCATAAGAACAGAAAAACTAAACAGTTATGTGAGCATAGCCTTACTGCCACTGCTGCTACCCACCCCCCTCACCACTCTGTCATGGGGCCATTAATGTCATTGTTACTGCCACTGCTAATGCCACCCTTGCCACTCTCTCATGGGGCCACTTTTGTTACTGTTACTGCCACTGCTGCTGCCACCCTCCCCACTCTGTCATGGGGCTACTACTTGAATCTGGGGGCATTGCAAGGTTAAGTCCATGGCGATAAATCAGACCTGACGTAACAGTGACCTATAATACTAATGCACAGTCTCCCTACAATCTGTCTCACCTATACACTCTTCCTACAATCTCCCTAGCCTTCACACTGAGATTGGGCCACCAAGTGGGATGAATATGATTAGGCAGAGTGGCCTGGGTATACCTGATTTATCGCGATTAATGACAAATTAATTTATTGCCAAAGTTCCGCGAATCAACCAAATCAAATTTATCAAAACCGTGCTCATCTCTAGTTATTTCCATAATCTGGCGAGGACATTTATCACTGTAAAAAAGATATAGAAAGTTTTGGGACATTTGGGAAAAGCTGAAATTATCATAGTTAACAATGCAATTTCAGGTTTCTGAAAGGCAAAATATAAACATGAATCCAATATAATGTCTCGAGAGAACTCCCTCTATGTATGATATACGTTCAGTACCTCTCTGCAAAGCCAACAACAAAGGTAGGAAGCTCATGGATTGCATTTCACTGTGTGAAAGAGCATTGAGAGTTAGTGCCACAGTAATCAACGTTTTAGTAGTGGAAAGAGTCCTAGGAAGAAATAATCAAATTTCCTAAAATTCGTTTTAGTCCAAATAATCAGAAATAGCCAAGAAAGTGCTTTAAATGCCTAAAAAAATCTCTTTCTCTCTCTTTCCCAGAAATTCTGAGATATATAGAATGAGATTTTTTTTCCCAAAATTTATGACAAATTTTGATACTAACTAATCAATTTGTTCATCCGTAGTCCTTGAGTATCAACAGTGAATGTTGATTACAAAGACAACCACAATTTTTCACTTTGTCATTCATAGTAATTTCTGAAAACTTGCTGCATGAAGTGATATTCCATGAAATATTTTTAAGTAGATATATAAAAGGTAAAATTTAAGTGTATTGATATTGATACAGTACATCTCAATCCTGCGTCTTCAGCACTGTGGTTCTGGAACAACTGTGCCAACAAACCAGATTGAATTTGGGTTAATCCTGAGGACATTGTCCTGGTGGTCCCCTGGCTTTCACACTTCAATCCATGTACAGAGTTCTGGTCTACCAAGCCTCCATCTCTCTAGCTCTTGAAATCTTCCTAATATAGTTGGCAGCTGACCCACCAGTAAAACACCAAAAGATCAGGCAATACATATAGTCAGAACATGGCTGAAATCAGACAGGTAAAGTGCCTGTGAATTTGAGAAACAGTCTCAGGACCATGGCAGATGGCACAGAATCCAGACAGCAGTCAGAAGAGTAACACAGGCAGACTAACAGATCAGGGCAAAAGGCATAGGTCAGATGGTAGTCAGACTCAGGCAGAACACAGCCTTCACAGGATCCAGTGAACTAGAAAGATTAGACAGGCAAGTGGTTGGACACACCACACAGAATATATAGCAGAGCTGATTAGCCCATTAGTCAAGCAGGTGTACACAGAAACCAAGGAACATTAACCTTTGTAGTGCTGCAGAGAATATCAGAATATAGAACTAAAGGGGGAATAAAACCAGAAATGCTGCAGAAGGAGGAGCACACGGCAGGAGCAGGCTCAGACAGCCAATGTAACAGTACTTCTTCAAAACTGACTCGCAGAATTAATGTATGAACTCGTTCATAAAATAGACAGTAGTAAAGTGTATATAATCAATAAATTTGGTGATATAAAAAGAATGTCAACCATAACAACAAACTAGTAATTGCAAAAACATGCAATATACATAATGAAAAAGTTTTTATAATTCCATGTTTGTAATGTACTGTACATATACATTCTCACTATAGCAACATTTTTTGCTTTTCCATATTTACTCAGCAATAAAAAAAACTTAAGCCTATGATTGCTGCATGTTTTTTGCTCCAACAAACCATATAATTTTATGTATTAAGGGGGACATTTATCAAATCTCTGATGCATGTTTTGTGACTTAAAAATGTTGCAAGCGATGTTGGATGCAACATGAAAAGTTGTCCAGGATTACAAATTAGAATTCTTTTATTTCTCATTTATGATGTGTGACTTTTTAAAAAGTTGTATCTTCACACCTGGCAACACCCTGCCCTACTTTCACTAGCAGAGGCAAAACACCATCACATTTATTAAAAAAAAAAAAAAACCTCAAACACATGTACAATAATAATTCCCGCATATGTCATAATACATTAGTCAGTGATTGATTAAGGTTTTGCCTTCACTTGCTTGTCGTATTCCTGTTTATGAGGACCTTCTATCCAAACACTTTGGAAATTAATACCAAGACAGATCCCAACAGAAATTATGACAAAATGTATCAAAACACCGATACACTAAAAATACAAAAAAACACACAGCAAAAACAAAAAACAAAACAGCCTTTATCATCATCATGTATTCTTACTTCAATATAGTGATTGTTGCAGTAGATCTAAAAGACATTTACCAAAGGTTTATTCATTGCTGACTTTATCTAATGTTTTCCACTGATTACATTGTAAAGAAATGCTAAATAGAAAAACTGACATCAACAAATTAAGTTTAGGTCGAAATTTTAAAAAAAAATAAGTTTGGCCAAATACTTTCAAAGGTGGAGTTGTTTTAAGGTCAAATTTGCTGAGTAGATTGTTTTTAGTATATTGTATTTATGTTTTGCATCTATTTTAAATGTTGCAAAAAATTCCCAACTCTAGACCAGGCATTCCGCAGGTGTACTTTTAGAGAAATAAGTGCAATCACATTGTGCTTGTGCCAAATTTAATATTATTGTGCGCTATTTTCATAAATTTGGTGCATCCAAACTAAAGACAGACTTAAAACTAACACCAAAAACACCCCAAATGATAAATTGTCCTCCATGATTCTGAATGATCTAAGTATAGTTCATAAGACCATAAGACGATACGACGTGTAAATCTATTTTTATAAATTATAGTAATATACTAGTTCACTGCTCAGTGATTACTGAGCATTCACTCAAGAAGTCAATCTTCTGTGTTAGGGCCCATTCACACGACCATGTGAATGGGTCCGCATCTATTCCGCAATATTACAAGTATAGACAAGTATAGACAAGTATAGGCATTTTTAATGGGGCGCCCGGCCGTGTGTTCCGAACGTTGCAGAACACACGCCGGGCGGCAACCGTAGTATTGCGCCGGGCGTTCACCTCTACATCCAAAGTCTCAAAACACACCCACAGTGTGATATTCTAGGATGAGTATTACCACAGTAGATGCATACTTTGAGGCATTTGTTTATTGATGATTTTGCTTTTACTTCGGCCTCGTGAGTGATAAAAAAAAAATTCTGTATACCAAGTGATGTTGCTGTTTTGTGCTTTGTTCAGCTCCACTGCAATTCACAACATTAAAGTTCAATATTTAACTTCTGTCTGAAGTATTGTCTGGCACTTGTCCTCTCAGTGGAAGGAACATCTCATCACCCTTGTGATATCACATTGAGGAGTATGATATTGGAAATCAACTTTAGGTGGAAGGAGAGTTAACACGGCTATACAAATTAGATAGAAGTTGGTTAATGGTTGAACAGCAGCTGAACAAACGTCCAGATGAACGTTTGTTTCTCATAAATGGCCGTGCACATTTTAGTCCATATTAGCCTTTACAGTTATTCAAACTGGCCATACATGTTCATTAAAACTGGGCAAGAGACGAAAGATCCTTTGTTCACAAACAGCCTTTTTTTTTTTTTTAAGAAAAGATCTTAATAATCTTAATAATATTAAAAATATTAATCAAAGCCAAGTTCTTTTCAAACAATTGGACAGGTAAAAACAATACAAATTGTTAAATTTCAACTGACAAATGTTTGTTTTGGTTGAAATTGTCCGTTTTCATCAACAAGACTAATATGTATGGCCACCTTTAGATTTGACACAGAGATTTATCTTCTTGCTAAAAACCTCACTAAATATTGAATGGTAAAAGAACATACTGTATATCGTTGGTGGACTTATGACAGCTCTATCTGAGTTTCCATATCTGGACATGCCTTTGGTACTGCTGTTATCTCTGTTGATTTGTGTTTATTATTTTTTTCATCTACTTGAAAACGTTTTTGACTAATAATTGCCAGCTATGGCCAGCTTTGCATATATCTGGAAGTCTAGCTTAACTTTCCCTCCAGCGAAATGCAAAAAAATGCTAGAGCAGAACGATCCCATAGTTTTCTATGGGATTATTCATATTCATCCTCCGCATCACTGATGCTGCTGGATGTCAAATAATGCCTGAGAATAAACCGCTGTAAGCAGTATTTTCCTGTCTAGTGCTATCAGCGTATAGAGGCCAGATCTGTGCACTAAAGTGCTGTGCAGGTATATCACTTCTGTCTGGCTCCCGGCCTGAAGTAGCAGACTCTACACAACTGACATATGTGAAGGTGGCCTTAGACCATTGGTACATTGTATAAGGCAATTATTTTCCTATGTTATATGAAAATACCTGAAACATTTTTCAATGTGTCAGGTTTTTTGTGAACGATCAGTATATACTGTGTATTTTGCCCAAGTATGGGTAATGTTCTTACCTACTATACCTGTCTTACTCATAGGAACAATTATTTCAAGCTTTGGATGTTATTTTAATGCTTAGGCCCCTTTCACACGGGCGATGTTTCCGCGTGGGTGCAATGCGTGATGCGAACGCATTGCACCCGCACTGAATCCTGACCCATTCATTTCAATGGGGCTTTTCACATGAGCGATGTTTTTCACGCAGCAGTTCGCCGTTGCGTGAAAATTGCAGCATGTTCTATATTCTGCGTTTTTCACGCAGCCCTGGCCCCATTGAAGTGAATGGGGCTGCGTGAATAACGCATTGCATCCGCACACAAGTGCGGATGCAATGCGTGATTCACTGATGGTTGCTAAGAGATGTTGTTTGTAAACATTCAGTTTTTTTTCACGCGCGTGAAAAACGCATTGAAACGCTTCGCACCCGCGTGGAAAAAACTGAACGAACGTACGCAATCGCAGTCAAAACTGACTGCGATTGCGTGCGGATTGGTGCGGATGCGTGCGGATTTTCCTGAACGCATCCAAACCAAATCCGGACACGCTCGTGTGAAAGGGGCCTTAGGTGCTGTGAATCTTTTAGTGTTTTTAAGTATTTGCCATCAATCTTTTTTTCTATAGCAATTTTCTAATAAAAAGTGCACTTTTTAGGTTGACAGTTGTCAGCAATTCTTTTTTGTCCCTCTGAAAAAAATGTTTTTATTCAAAGCTCCCAATTTGTTAATGAGCAGATTTGTGCAGCTCTCTCGCTGTTCTATTAGCTTGCCAGTGTTCTAAACTTGGCCTGTTTACTGACTACTCTTTGCTTCCCTCATTAATACCATCTGGGATTCTTTCAGCAACTGATGCAGCTTCCAGACAGCAACACTATTTCTCTATGCTGATGAAGTTTGTTTGCTTGGCATATGTTGTCATAATGTTTGAGGGTTTTACACTAAATAATTTTGCACTTTTGTGGCTGATGAACCTACAATTAATCAGCCTCCTTAGAGCTCTGTTCATGGTGTCAGCTTTGAATGTGCATATGTAAGGAATACGACAACCTTGCTGACACTGAACAGGGGATAAGCCTGTGTAGAGCTTCATCATGTGCTTCAAATATAGCTATTTTGCAGACCACTAAAGGGATATTCACATACACAACTTGGTAATCTCCTGTGTTACCCTCTGCTACTGATGTATTAGGGTACGGCCATAATGGCGTAAATGCTGCAGGTACTCCTCATCCAAATTGTATGTGCAGCATTTACAGTACCAGCACAGGGGGCATTTTGTGGACCAGCATAGAAGTGGCACAGAAGGCTATAAGCTTGAAAACAGAATCATCCCTCGTCTGCATGTGGAATGGGCACATTCACTAACCAGACACTGCTTCAGGGCTTGCGCTGTTAGATCTGCTATTTTTCAGGTAATAGTAGTTTTATTAGGGGTTGTATTAGTGAGTGGTACGTGCAGAGGCAACATTTTATTATGCCATGTAGAGATGAGCGAATCATTCAAAATTTGTTTCGCCGAATTTCTGACAAGATTCGTATTTAATCTACGTAAAAAAAAAAAACGTTGCTTTGCGAACATTACTGCCCAAATTATGTATGTACAGTCAGCGTAGATAAAAGTACGCAATACGTAAGCATTAGCGTACAAAAGTGCGTACAAATCCTTAGTGTACTATTGACGCGCGAATGCCTCATACGCACGAGGCTAGAGCGCGGCGTACAGTCTTTAGAGGCAGTCCATATGAACTAGAAAAGTAAGGTGCTCACTGCTGCTAGCTATCAATAAGTGATTAATTTACTAAAAACACTGTACAATAAGTGCATAATAGGACACATTGCAGTACCAGAAAAAGAATACACACAATGGGCTAAATTGCTGAACCATTAAAAACAGTGTAGCTAAAATACAGAAAAGACATATGCAAGTATGCAAACATTTTAGTGCAATCAATTTCACGTTTGCAAGCCTAAAAGGCTCAGATATACGTTTGAGTCTCTGTCAGGACCGGCAGTCATTGCACCCGTTCTGCTGGTCCTGCCCCTGACTCTGGTGGCAAGGTGGTTGCCCGGGGTCAGGCTTCGTCCGCTATTTCGACAGGCTTCTCCTCCAGCTGGCGGTCTCTGACTGTGGATGCGCGTCCCAGGCAGGGGATGCGCGCGACGGTCATAGGTGCCAGGGACGTGGCTGGTGCGCACTCTCGCTCGCGGCCTGTTACTGGTCGCCGGAAAACGCGAGCAATATAGTGTTTGTTTATTTTCTGTTTATTTGGTATCTCAGGAGTTAAGTTTTGGTTCTTGCTTTCTCCTCCCAGTCAGCTGGTTGGGTGGGGTCTGCTAGGTATTTAAGGCCCTCTGGTTTTTACCTAGCTGCCAGTGTTTGGAGTTCCTTGCTACTACCTGGTTTGCTATTTTTTGCTCTGCAGTTTTGACTTTTGATGTTCTTTGACCCTTGGCGTGTTTTTGACTACTCTTTGCTTGCTGACGTACTCTCCTGGTTTTGACGCGGCTACCTGACTACCCATTTGGTTCTTGTTTGTCTGTCTTGTTTGTCTGTCCCCCGCACTTTTGCTAGTGTATTTCCAGTCTTCAGGTTGTCGGCTCAGGGGTTAGCCTGAGCGGGCAATAGGCAGGGAAAGGGGTTGGGATTAATCTTAGGGATCACTTACCCCTTATCGGTGTATCCCAGCCCTGACACTCTCCTTATGGCTCCTAGTTGGCAATGATAAAACACTGTCTGTCTGGAACACATATTCCAAAATTCTATTGTAATCCACATGCGGTAAAATTGTAATCCAAACAGGTAACGTGTAATCCACATGGATAATAAAGAATAGCAGCAAATAGAGAACCCTTTTTGCAAATGGGGCTCCCAAATAACCTGAGAAGGGGGTAAAAAGGAAAATAGGTGCGCTTAGGCGCAACTGGGTCTTTTCTGCAGAATGGAGGGAGTCCTGACAGCCATGTCCACTCCAGCTGGGTGAGAGTCAAACGGGGGCAATACATGCAATAATAAAAAAAAAATAGCAGCACATAGAGAACCCTTTTTACAAAGGGGGTTCCCAAATAACCTGAGAAGGGGTGAAAAAGGAAAATAGGTGCACTTCGGCGTAACAGGGAATTTTCTGCAGAATGGGGGAGTCCTGACAGCGATGCCCATCTGGGTGAGAGTCAAACAGGGCAACACAAACTAAACAAAATCAACTGCCAACTAGCAGCTCACCCATCAGGTGCAGTCCATGCTGTAGCTCTCATAGGTCCTCCTGCAGTGTCCTTGACACTGCCAATAGTTGGGTTCCTCAGATGAGGGACCTAAAGTCCTCCTCACTCGAGCTGCTGCTGAAGCTCGTCAGAGGACGCTCCTGCCTCTTGAAGGCAATGCTCGCTGCGGTGGTGGAACTCCAGTGCCCTTTTCTTTCTGAAGTTGGACTTGACCGGGTCCGGGTGGTGGCTTCCCCGGCTGCTGCTGGCTTCATCTTCCACGGGAGCTGGTATTGGTGGATGACCGGGGATTGGAAGGTGAACGATAACGTGGTCAGCTGACCCAGCTGTAAGGACTGGGGTGGTGGTGGTGGTGCTAGCAGTCCAGGAATCAGAGGCTTCGGCTGAGGCTGTGGCTTTTCCCTGAACCGGAGGACGCCATCTGGGAACTCCTTCAGGCAACGCAAGCATCCTGGACCTGGCGGTTCATCCGGCCACACTTCTGGTTCCGTTGTAGGCACCAGAGGCTTTGAAAGAAGGGTAACCCCGGTCGCAAATGGGCCTTTCAGGGACGCCATAGGGGTGTACTCCACCTGATCCCCCACGTACAGTCTATGACGATGTTGTGGCAGGTACGGCCGAAAAATTTGTTTCGCCGAATATTCGCGAAATTTCTGACAAGATTCTTATTTAACCCCTTCCCGACCAGTGCCGTACATGTACAGCGCTGCGGGAAGTGACTTCCCGACCAGCACCGTAGTGCTACGGCGCACTGATCGAGTGGGTGCAGGAGCTGCGCCCGCCCAATCAGCGGCGGGGGTCTGGCTGTGCCCAGTAGCTGGACCCCTGCTGTATGCACCGCCATCGGTGAAAACACCGATGCCGGTGCATTAAACCTTCATGTGCCGCAGTCAGCGCTGACCGCGGCACATGCGATGCGGGCGGTGGGAAGGGATGTCCATCGGGTCCCCGTACTGCCGTGACGGGGACCCGATGGCTTAGATGGCAGCCTGATGCCTTCCTTAGGCATCCGGCTGTCATCTACGGAAGCCTGTGAGATCCTGGATCTCACAGACAGAAGGCTGTAAGTGTATTACATTGAGAAGTATTGCAATGGATTGTAAAGAGGATCAGACCCCCAAAAGTTAAAAAACTGTAAAAAAAGAAAGTGAAAAAAAGTGAAAAAAATAAAGTTTTACAAAAAAGTTTCAGGTTAAAAAAGCGTCCTTTTCACAAAATAAAGTAAAAAAAATTGTAAACAATATGGAAAAAAAATAAAAATAGACATATTAGGTATCACCGCATCTGTATCGACCGGCTCTATAAAAATATCACATGATCCACCCAACCAGGTGAACGCAGTAAAAAAAAAAACAGTGCCAAAACAGCCATTTTTTGGTCACCTTTCTTTACAATAAGTGTAATAGCAGGCGATCAAAAGAGCATATGTACCCCAAAATGGCACCAATCAAACCGTCATCTTGTCCCGCAAAAAATGAGACCCTACCTAAGACAATTGCCTGAAAAATAAAAAAATATGGCTCTCAGAAAATGGCAGCACAAAAAAATATTTTATTTTGTTCAAAAATGCATCTAATGTGTAAAACGTTCCAAAAATAAAAATGTTAGACATATTGGGTATCGCCGCGTCCGGAACAACCTGCTCTATAAAAATATTACATGAGATGGCCCCCCAGGTGAATGATGTAAAAAAATTTTTTAAAAAAACTATGCCAAAACAGCTATTTTTTTGCCTCACAAAAAGTGTAATAGCAGGTGATCAAAAGGCGTATTTAACACAATATTATACCAATCAAACCGTCATCTTGTCCCACAAAAAATGAGACCCTACCTAAGACAATCGCCTGAAAAAAAAATGGCTCTCAGAAAATGGCAACACAAAAAATATTTTATTTTGTTCAAAAATGCATCTAATGTGTAAAACTTTTCAAAAATAAAAATGTTAGACATATTGGGTATCTGTAACAACCTGTTCTATAAAAATATTACATGAGATGCCCCCCCAAGGTGAATGCTGTAAAAAATTTTTTTTTAAAAACTAGGCCAAAACAGCCATTTTTCCCTCTTGCCTTACAAAAAGTGTAATACCACGCGATCAAAAAAGCATATGTACTCCAAAATGGTACCAATCAAAACTTCATCTCATCCTGCAGAAATTGATACCCTACCTAAGACAATCGCCCAAAAAAATAAAAAAATATGGCTCTCTGAAAATGGCAGCACAAAAACAAGATTTAATTCTGTTCAAAAAGGCATCTAATGTGTAAAATTTAACAAAAATAAAAATGGTAGACATATTGGGTATCACCGCATCCGTAAAAACCTGCTCTATAAAAATATCACATTATTTGCCCCCTCAGGTGAATGCTGTAAAAAAATTTTTTTAAAAAAAACTATGCCAAAATAGCTATTTTTTCTCACCTTGACTCACAAAAAGTGTAATACCAAGCGATTAAAAAGTCTTATGTACCCCAAAATGGTACCAATGAAAACGTCACCTTATCCCACAAAAAATGAGCCCCTATATAAGACAATAACTTAAAAAAATAAAAATCAATGGCTTCCACAAACCAGCCCATCAAAATCTGTGCTTCAAAATCCATATGGCGCTCCTTCTGTTCTGAGTCCTACCATGTGCCCCCACAGCAGTTTACCACCACATATGGGGTGTTGCCGTATTCAGAAGAAAATGGGGAATAAATTATGTGGTGCTTTTCTCCTGTTACCCCTTGTGAAAATGAAAAATTTGGGGCTAAAGCAACATTTTATTGGAAGAAATGAAACTTTTCATTTTCACAGCCAAATTTTTCCAAATTCCGTAAAACACTTAGGGGGTCAAAGTGGTCAGTACCCCCCTTAATATATTCTTTGAAGGGTGTAGTTTCCAAAATGGGGTCACTTTTTGAAGGGTTTCCACTATAGGGGTACATCAGGGTCTCTCAATTACAAAATGGTGCCTAAAAACCATTCTAGCAAAATCTGCCTCCAAAATTCGTATGGCGCTCCTTTCCTTCTGACCACTGCCACAAACCCATAGAGACGTTTACCACCACATATGGAGTATTTCTATAACCTGCAGAATAAGAACAATGTATATTGAGGTTTAGTTTGCTGTTAACCCTTGCTGTTTTGCAAGAAAAAAATTATTAACATGAATAATCTACCAAAAAGATTTCACCTCCATTTTCCTTTAATTCTTGTGGAACACCTCAAGGGTTAACAAAGTTTGTAACATCAGTTTTTTTTATAACTTGAGGGGTGTAGTTTCCATTACGTAAGCCCCTCAAAATCACTTTATATCTGAATTGGTGCTCAAAAAAATGGTTTTGGAAATTTTGTTGAAAATTTGAAAAATGGCTTCTAAACTTCTAAGCCTTCTAACATCCTAAAAAGTAAAATGACATTTATAAAATGATGCTAACATAAAGTAGACATATGGGGAATGTAAAATAATAACTTTTTTTGGAGGTATTACTATGTATTTTGAAAGTAGAGAAATTGAAATTTGCAAATTTTTCCAAATTTTTGGAAAATTTGGTATTTTTTTTATAAATAAAAATTAAATATTTTGCCACAAATTTACTACTGTCGTGAAGCACAATATGTGACGAAAAAACAATATCAGAATGGCCTGGATAAGTAAAAGCTTTCCAAAGTTATTACCACATAAAGTGACACATGTCAGATTTGCAAAAAATGGCCTGGGCAGGAAGGTGAAAACAGGCCCGGGTTGAAGGGGTTAAACAAACTTATTAGTTGAATCTATGTAAGCGTAAGCATTAGCGTACAAAAGTGCGTACGAATCCTTAGCGTAATATTGACGTGCAAATGCGTCATATACACAAGGCTAGACCACGGCGTACAGTCTTTAGAGGCAGTCCATATGAACGAGAAACACAGTCCACAGCAAACGTTCCAGCCGCACGAGCCACAGCAGACGCTCCAGCCACCTCACGAGTCGCATCAACAGCAACCTCAGTAGGTGGTAAGGAAGACACAGGCACTGAAGCTGGGTTTCTCTGGCAGAGTTGTGACACCCTGATGTCTGGAGCAGGCGGTGGTTCAGGGAACTCGTCCCCAAAATACATTTCATTCCAATTTGGGCGCAGCTGTTTTTTAGCCATGATGCTTGCCTCTTGCTCTGAGGTCAGCGCTGGTCTAAACTGGTTCAGACTTCAGAGGAGGGGGGGGTACTGAGGGAGGAGTCTTCACTCCCTATGCATGCAATATAGTTAGATCCCGGTGGGCCGGGCTGGTTTTCTCCAGTTCTGAGGGGGGCATATCTTCACTTTCGGCTCTTGCGTGGACGTATAGTCATTGTCCCGCCTCACTCAGAATGCGTACGTTTCGGATATTCGGATTCGCTTCGCAGCTGAAAATTTCCAAGATTCGATACGAATCTACAAAACAGCGAATAGATTCGATCATCTCTACTGCTATGGTGCCTAAAAGAGTACTTTTGTTAATTATACAAATCCTATCAAAAATGTATGCAGTTAGTGATCTACACAGCTTTTCAGATACCAAAACATATCAACCAAAAATTATGCAAAAAATCAATTTGGTGGGAAAAGTACTAACAAAAGTAACAACAAAAAGAGTTGTCTCTGCACAAACGTGGGTCATTGCAGTCTACAGTAATTGCTTTTTTGTGATTTTTCTTTTTCTTTTTTTCAACTGAATATTTGGCAATTTTAATACATTTACAAAAATTCTGAACATAGGTCATAAATAGAGAAGAGCGAGCACTAAAATGCTCGGGTGCTCGTTATTCGATACGTACGTTTCCCGATGCTCGGGTGCTCGTTTCGAGTAACGAACCCCATTGAAGTCAGTGGGAGACTCGAGCATTTTTTGCAGGGGACCAAGGCTCTGCCAAGGGAAGGCTGGGTGAAAACCTGGAAACATCAGAAAATGATGGAAACACCACGGAAATGGACAGGAAACAGCAGGGGCAGCATGCATGGATACCTCTGAGGCTGCCTAATCCCACCATTACCCCAAATTCTCCTGCAACAGCCTGGCGGTTACCCTCATGGTAATTGTGCTCACCCAGACCAAGAAAGGCGAGGCACATGCCCATCACATGTTAGGGAAGCACCCAACTAGGTGCAACAAAGGTCCATCACCCATGCCCATGCTGGCACTGCTCTCCTATCCCCAGCCACACGATGCAGGCATAAGCCTGACACAGCATGGCGGTGACACCAACAAGTGACCAAGTTAGATGAGGTAGCTGGTGAAGCACCCAAAAATTTAGCCTGACACAGCATGGCGGTTACACCACCAATGACTTTGTCCGACTGAGAATGCAGTGAAATGGCTTTTGTTGAGCCTGCAAAAATTTTTTTCTTTTTGGAGTACATAAAGTCATCCCTCAGCAAAAAAATTTATTTTTAAATGTCGGTACTTGCGCCTCCTGAAAAATAGTTTTGGACTGTCTGTTTGACGCTCCTGAAACATTGTTTTACACTGTCTATAGTTGACACTGCGGAAAAATTGATTGGAGAGAGAGCCTGTAGGTGGCCCTTCGGAAAAATTTTTTAGAGAGAGGGCCTGTAGGTGAACCTCCGGAAAAATTGTTTGGAGAGAGGGCCTGTAGGTGAACCTCCGGAAAAATTGTTTAGAGAGACGGCCCTCCGGAAAAATTGTCGTAAAAGAGTGCCAGTTGGCCCTCTAAAAAATTGCGTTTTGGGTCAGCGTTAGGCAAAGACAACAAAGAGGAGGAGGAGTAGGAGGAGTAGAGAAGAGGAATCGGATACATAAGTAATGTTAATCTTTAGCTGCTTTCCCCTGGAGGAGATTTGAATTCCGGTGAAATCCAGGCTTTGTTCATTTTAATAAGCGTCAGCCTGTCAGCGCTGTCAGTTGACAGGCGTGTACGCTTATTGGTGGTAACGCCACCAGCTGCACTGAATACCCGCTCTGACAACACGCTAGCGGCAGGGCAGGCCAGCACCTCCAAGGCGTACAGCGCCAGTTCAGGGCACGTGTCCAGCTTTGAAACCCAGTAGTTGTATGGAGCAGAGTGATCGGTCCGGACGTTGGTATGGTCAGCTAGGTACTCCCTCACCATCTTTCTGTACAGCTCCCCCTACTCTGCCTAGACTGGGGACAGGTGACAGTGTCTAGCTGGGGTGACTTAAAACTGGCAAAGGCCTTGGAGAGCGTTCCACTGCCAGTGCTGGACAAGCTTCCTGCTCACCTCCTCTCCCCCGCTACTTGGCCACAGAACCACGCCCTCTGCCGCTAGCGGCGTCAGATGGGAAGGATTGTTTCAGCTTGTGCACCAGGGCCTGTTAATATTGATTCACTCTCATACTCCTTTCCTCTACAGCAGTGGTTCTCAACTCCAGTCCTCGGGACCCACCTGCCAGTCAGGATTTAGGAATATCCCACAGAATGAATACCTGTGGTAAGTCCTGATGGATGGACGCTAATTATATCAGCTGGTCTAAACTAAGGAAATCCTGAAAACCTGACTGGCAGGTGGGTCCCGAGGACTGGAGTTTAGAACCACTGCTCTACAGGGATGAGAGTGGAAAGGTTCTGCTTGTACCGTGGGTCCAGGAGAATGAACACCCAGTAATCGGTGTTTGAAAAAATGCTTCTAACGCGAGGGTCACGGAATAGGCAGCCTAACATGAAGTCTGCCATGTGTGCCAGAGTCCCAACACGCAAGAATTCCCTCTCCTCACTGGCCTAACTCTCCATTTCCTCCTCCTCCTCCTCTTCAGCCCATACACGCTCAAGAGTTAAGAAGGACTGAGCATTGGTACCCTCTTATGTCTGGCCGACATTATTCTCCTCTTCCTCCTCATCCTCATCCCCCTCCTCCAATACGCGCTGAGAAACAGACCAGAGGGTGCTCTGGCTATCAAGTGACGTATCTTCCTCCACCATCTCTTGTGACAAGCGCAAAGCATCCGACTTGATGCTGAGCAGTGAGTTTTTCAACAGGCAAAGCAGCGGGATGGTGAGGCTGATAATGGCGGCATCGCCGCTGACCATCTGTGTTGACTCCTCAAAGTTGCTCAACACCTGGCAGATATCAGACATCCACGTCCACTCCTCATTGTAGACTTGAGGAAGCTGACTGACCTGACAACCAGTTCTGGTGGAAGTTGACATCTGGCAGTCTACAATCGCTGTGCGCTGCTGGTAAACTCTGGATAACATGTTTAATGTCGAATTCCATCTTGTGGGCACGTCACACAACAGTCGGTGAGCGGGCAGTTGTAGGCGGCGCTGCGCTCCCTGAAAGTGGCAGCATATGTGGTCGACTTGCGGAAATGTGCACAGATGCGACGCACCTTGGTGAACAAATCAGACAAATTGGGGTATGTCTTGAGGAACCGCTGAACTATTAGATTGAACACGTGGGCCAGGCATGGCACATGTGTGAGTCTGCCGAGTTGCAGAGCCACCATCAGGTTACGCCCGTTGTCACACACAACCATGCCTGGCTTGAGGTTCAGCGGTGCTATCCACAGATCGGTCTGCGCCGTGATGCCCTGTAATAGTTCTTGGGCGGTGTGCCTCTTGTCACCTAAGCTCAGCAGTTTGAGCACCGCCTGCTGGCGCTTAGCCACGGCACTGCTGCTGCGCCTAGAGCTACCGACTGAAGGCGCCGTGCCCATGGATGGTAATTCGGAGGTGGAGGAGGGGTCGGAGGAGGAGGCATAGTACGTCTGAGAGACCGTGACCGAGGTAGGCCCCGCAATCCTCGGTGTGGGCAGTACATGAGCGGCCCCAGGGTCAGACTCGGTCCCAGCCTCCACCAAGTTAACCCAATGTGCCGTCAGTGATATATAGTGTCCCTGCCCGGCAGCACTTGTCCACGTGTCCGTGGTTAGGTGGACCTTCTCAGAAACAGCGTTGGTCAGGGCACGGATGATGTTCTGTGACACGTGCTGGTGTAGGGCTGGGACGGCACATCGGGAAAAATAGTGGCGGCTCGGAACCGAATACCGAGGGGCAGCCACCGCCATGAGGTTGTGAATGGCCTCGGTCTCTACCAGCCTATAGGGCAGCATCTCCAGGCTCAGCAATTTGGAGATGTGGACGTTGAGGGCTTGGGCATGTGGGTGGGTGGAACTGTATTTCCTCTTGCGCTCCAGCGTCTGCTGTAAAGACAGCTGAACGCTGCGCAGGGACACATTGGTGGACGCTGTGGTGGATCGTGTAGGCGAAGGTGTGGTTTTCCGGTGTGAGGCGCTCGTGCCGGGGTCCTGGGCAGGGGGTTGACTAGCAGAGGCAGCGAGTGACACAGGGGAAGGAGTAGTGGTGTGATCTGCAGGAGGTGAACGGCCTTGGTTCCATTGAGTGGGGTGTTTAGCACTCATATGCCTGCGCATGCTGGTGGTGGTTAGGCTAGTAGTGGTGGCACCCCTGCTGATCCTGGTGTGGCACAGGTTGCACACCACAGTCCGTCGGTCATCCTCACTTTCTTTAAAGAACCTCCAGATTTGCGAACATCTAGGCCTCGCCACGGGAGCTTCACTACGTGAAACAGTTGCTGCTGATGCACCAGCTCTGGCCCTGCTTCTCCCTCTGGCCACACCACTGCCTCTTACAACCTGTTCTGGTGCAGCACTCGCCTCCGCCTCAGAAGCACTGTCTTCACTCGGCTTATCAACTCAGCTTGGGTCAGTCACCTCATCATCCTCCGATTCCTTAGTCTGCTCCCCCCTCGGACTTCCTGCCCTGACAACAACTTCACCACTGTCTGACAACCGTGTCTCCTCATCGTCCGACACCTCTTTACACACTTCTTCCACTAAGTCAACAATGTCATCACCCTCAGACTGCGACAGTTGGAAAACTTGGGCATCGGGAAAGAGATCAGAAGCAACCTGAGAAGTGGTTTGTGACTCTGGGAAGGGTCCAGAAAACAGTTCCTCAGAGTATGCCGGATCGCATTCCAAATTTTCCTGGGAGGGGGCAGACTGGGGGGAAGGAGGTTGAGGTGGAAGAGCCAGAGGAGTGCTCCCTTGGGTAACGTGGGTGGACTGCATGGAATACTGACTGGTGGACAAATTACTTGAAGCATTGTCCGCAATCCACGACATCAGCTGTTCGCACTGTTGTGGTTTCAACAGTCCTTTACCACGTGTCCTTGTAAGTTGAGACATGAAGCTAGGGAGTGTAGCTCTGTGGCGTTCCCCTGCTCCCTCAACAGCAGGTACTGTCTCACCCTGCCCAGGACCACGGCCTCTGCCCCCTGCAGTAATTGAATGCCCACGCCCTAGTCCTCGACCCTTAGCCCTTGGGTTCAACATTTTCTGTATATAAGTGTATTATATATACCAAAAAAAAAAAAAAGGGCCTGCTGTACTGAAACCTACAAACTTGTTCAATCTGAACAAGTTAATATATAGGTGGATAAGTTAGAGCAAAATTACGTATTTTATTATGTACCGTGCAGTATGGAGCAATTACACTGAAACTATTAGATTAGGCAGACTTGGTCTGCTTAAGTGCAACCCAGACAAATGTCGCACTCAGATTTTTCTAATGTAGCTGTATCAGTGAGAGCAAAAGACCTTTTTTAATTACGTGACGTAAAGAATGGGTCACCTGGACAGAAAATACGGATTGTGGTTTGTGGTGACTGGACAGCTAAACTGTCACACACAGAATGGTTCCACACAGCTGTATGAAATGGATTTGTATCACTGAGATAAAACAACCAAAAAACTAAGTTTTTTTTTTTTTTTTTTAACGTAACGTGCAGAATATATCAGAGAGCAAACTCAGCCCCTGCTGACTGTGGCTATTTTCACTTCAACCCAGAAAAATGTCGCACTCAGATTTTTCTAATGTAGCTGCATCAGTGAGAGCAAATGACCGTATTGGATTACGTGACGTATAGTATGGGTCACCTGGACAGAAAATACGGATTGTGGTTTGTGGTGACTGGACAGCTGAACTGTGACACACAGAATGGTTCCACACAGCTGTATGAAATGGATTTGTATCACTGAGATAAAACAACAAAAAAACTAAGTTTGTTATATATGGCGATAGCTGCACTACTAGTGCCAGCCCAGCCAGGAGACAAAAAAAAAGTGTCTTGTAGCCCTTAGAAGGGCTGTTGGGTACTTTTGAGATCACTCCTGCCTAACAGAGAACTAAACCCAGGCCCTAATACACTCCCTGAAACGCAACAGATCTGTCCCTAACGACATCCAGACAGCCTCTGAGCTGAGCACCGCCGGACGTCTCTAGTATATTCCAGGGTCACCTGATCTGGCCAGCCAACCCCTGCTATCGACATGTAAGGCCCCACATGATGCTGGGGGGTACCGCAGAGTCTCCTGGCTAGTGATTGGCTGAGTTATAGGCGCCAAAAATTCAAAATGCGGGAGATGCCATTTCCTCGAGCGTGGCGAGATACTCGTCCAAGCAGCTAGCACTTACGAGTACCCTAATACTCGAACGAGCACCAAGCTCGGACGAGCATGCTCGCTCATCTCTAGTCATAAATGCTAATGCTTGTGAAGTTGTACGAGCTAGTAAGACATGTAATGGGAAAGAATTGCTCTTATAAATATACCCAACATTGTCAGAATTCAGATCTTCTGAATTGTTTACTAGATTTGCTATTTCGTCCACAAATAGTCATGCTTGTTGTTTAGAAAAAATGTCAGCTTTGTTTTGCATAGAAGAATGAGGGAAATACAGAATGACAGTAATATAGTAACACAATGCATAGGTCCAAAGTTTATGTTTTATCTGTCATTTAGTTGTTTTTTGCAATCTAAATATGTCAAAAATTCTGTGCTGATGATTTTATAATGTATCTTTATAAGGGTCAATTTTTCATACAGGGTTTTAAATCCGCTACTTCCATTCATTTAGTGGTGAAGCTAAATTGTACAGTTCTACCAATCTCCAACTACCAGCAGGAACACTTTTCGTGATGATTTATACAGTTCCCATTGAACTCAATTATATATATACACTCACCTGCCACTTTATTAGGTACACCTGTCCAACTGCTCGTTAACACTTAATTTCTAATCAGCCAATCACATGGCGGCAACTCAGTGCATTTAGGCATGTAGACATGGTCAAGACAATCTCCTGCAGTTCAAACCGAGCATCAGTATGGGGAAGAAAGGTGATTTGAGTGCCTTTGAACGTGGCATGGTTGTTGGTGCCAGAAGGGCTGGTCTGAGTATTTCAGAAACTGCTGATCTACTGGGATTTTCACGCACAACCATCTCTAGGGTTTACAGAGAATGGTCCGAAAAAGAAAAAACATCCAGTGAGCGGCAGTTCTGTGGGCGGAAATGCCTTGTTGATGCCAGAGGTCAGAGGAGAATGGGCAGACTGGTTCGAGCTGATAGAAAGGCAACAGTGACTCAAATTGCCACCCGTTACAACCAAGGTAGGCAGAAGAGCATCTCTGAACGCACAGTACGTCGAACTTTGAGGCAGATGGGCTACAGCAGCAGAAGACCACACCGGGTGCCACTCCTTTCAGCTAAGAACAGGAAACTGAGGCTACAATTTGCACAAGCTCATCGAAATTGGACAGTAGAAGATTGGAAAAACGTTGCCTGGTCTGATGAGTCTCGATTTCTGCTGCGACATTCGGATGGTAGGGTCAGAATTTGGCATCAACAACATGAAAGCATGGATCCATCCTGCCTTGTATCAACGGTTCAAGCTGGTGGTGGTGGTGTCATGGTGTGGGGAATATTTTCTTGGCACTCTTTTGGGCCCCTTGGTACCAATTGAGCATCAGTGCAACGCCACAGCCTACCTGAGTATTGTTGCTGACCATGTCCATCCCTTTATGACCACAATGTACCCAACATCTGATGGCTACTTTCAGCAGGATAATGCGCCATGTCATAAAGCTGGAATCATCTCAGACTGGTTTCTTGAACATGACAATGAGTTCACTGTACTCAAATGGCCTCCACAGTCACCAGATCTCAATCCAATAGAGCATCTTTGGGATGTGGTGGAACGGGAGATTCGCATCATGGATGTGCAGCCGACAAATCTGCGGCAACTGTGTGATGCCATCATGTCAATATGGACCAAAATCTCTGAGGAATGCTTCCAGCACCTTGTTGAATCTATGCCACGAAGAATTGAGGCAGTTCTGAAGGCAAAAGGGGGTCCAACCCGTTACTAGCATGGTGTACCTAATAAAGTGGCCGGTGAGTGTATGTCTTCATTAAGCACCTAAGTTCTTCAAGTGGTGCCTGCAGACAGACAGAATTTTATCATTTAACTCATCATCACTGGATTTTAACTCTATTTACGCTAAAGAAAAATTACTTTGACTCTCTGACTGAGCTCTATAAAGTGTCTACATGTATTTACATATTTTTAACCCTTTCGAGACCAGACCCATTTTCATTTGTTTGTTTTCTCTTTTTCCTCCCCTTCCTCCAAGGACCATAAATTTTCTTATTTCTTACTTTTACCTTCATATAGCCATATGAGGGCTTATTTGCAGAAAAGTTGTATTTTCTAATGGCACTAATTTGATAGTCTGTAGAAATGGATTGAGAAGCTGATCTTATTTTTTTTTAATAGAGTGGAATTGGAATTCTGCCATAGTTTTATGGGTTTTGTATTCATGGATGGTAAAAATGACATGTCATCTTTATAGGTGAGTTAGTATAATTACATCTACACCAAATTAATATTTTATGTTTCAAGGCTTTCAAGGCTGTCACCTCAGTTTCAAAATAAGCACCCTGATATGCCGACTAGGTGCCCATAAACATTTTGCAGTACATTTCTTGAAAAAAAAAAATCTGGTCCTCTAATCCTGAGAAATACTTATTTCAATGTGAGTTAGGTTTTTGGTGCACCGTGGACTGTGGGCAAGGCCAATCCATTCAGTGCACCTTGCTTGCCCTACGTCATGACTACTATCTCTGAAATCTAAGGAACTGACAATGAAACAAGAAGGGGAGGGGCTGAGAGACATTACTGGCAGAGTAGTGTTTCACCAAAAACATTTCATAAACCCCCCAAAATTTAGAGACCAGATTTACCAAGAAAGATATGGCTATGTTTCACAGTACATATACTACATACTGGAATACTTTCTTTGAAGCCGATTTGGATAGATTATCTTCAAATAGTATAATATCTGTTTTGCAGCTTAGACTTCATGTTATGATATATCTGTGTCCCTTGTGTTCATGTACTTGCTAATGTGCAGTTTCATTTATGGTGACTGAGCATAAAGTGGGTGTATATTGTCATTATTTAGTGTTTTGTCCACCTACTCAATGAACTGAAAATATCACATCATTTTAGTATACAGTATTTGTATATACAGTAAGTTAGTTGTTTAAGCAGGTCATTACTCTACAGCCCAGTTTTGATCCTCAAGTCTTATGCATATGGTTGTATTGAAAATCTGTTTTACAAGGATCCGTAATACAGTATGATGGTGATGATGCCTCCTCTGATTTTATACAACACACACAGAATTTTTATCAAAGATTTACAATGAAGCTGTATTGTAGACTACATCTTAAGTGGCATAACTAAGATATTCCTTCTTAGAAGCACTGTTATGTGCATTGTTGTAGGCAGAATTTCACAGTACTAATCCAAAGAGCAGTACTCCATATGGGTTGGGGGAGACCAAACAAGGCATCACATGGGGTGTTATCCAATCTAAGGCAGAACCCTATTGAAAACAGCCTAACCAGGATTAGTCAGGTTGGAGTTTTACCTATACAATCATTTGTTTCTCCAGACATAAGCAGAGACTCAGACATCTGATAGATGATTATATTTTTCATTTCATAAAAGAAACATGACCGAGCCTAGTGGCTTTGGGCACAATGGTTGAGAATATAAATGGAAGAATATAGATATTGTCTGCCAAGTAGTAGGACTGATATTCATCTTATGTCTATAGTAGAGATGAGCGAGCACTAAAATGCTCGGGTGCTCGTTATTCGAGTCAAACTTTTCCCGATGCTCGGGTGCTCGTTTCAAATAACGAACCCCATTGAAGTCAATGGGAGACTCGAGCATTTTTGCGGGGGACCAAGGCTCTGCCTAGGGAAGGCTGGGTGAAAACCTGGAAACCTCAGAAAATGATGGAAACACCACGGAAATGGACAGGAAACAGCAGGGGCAGCATGCATGGATGCCTCTGAGGCTGCCTAATCCCACCATTACCCCAAATTCTCAGGCAACAGCCTGGTGGTTACCCTCATGGCAATTGTGCTCACCCAGACCAAGAAAGGCGAGGCAAATACCCATCACATGTTAGGGAAGCACCCAACTAGGTGCAACGAAGGTCCGTCACCGCCTGCAGGTGACACCACTACTCATGCTGGCACTGCAGCTAAAATCAAGTTTAGTATCTGTTCTTATCAGTTGCTGTGCCTGCTGGTGGTATAGTGATGAGCATAGCTACTTCCCAAGCAGTTGATGCGGGTTCGATTCCCATCTATCGCAGGAGGCAATTCAGAATCAGTACAATATCTAATATGTCCCCCTACCCGGCAAAATTGTTTGGAGAGAGGGCATGTAGGTGGGGGGGGAGGAGGTTTCGCTGGAAGAGCCAGAGGAGTGCCCCCTGGGACAGCGTGTGTGGTGGTGACAACAGCCGGAATGCATTTGGAAATGCTCTAGCATCAGCCGGTGCAGTATCGATTCTTCTCAGTTTAATACCGTATACGTCCCCTATCTTGGGACCCTATATTTAATGGATTTTTCGAACACGGAAAAGGGAAAAAGAGCTTGCTCTGGCCAGGGGAGTGTTTGTCCCACTGCAGCTAAGGGGACGTGTTCATGCTCTGCCTATCACAGGTCAGGAGGCAGATAAAAGAAGAACAAAAACAAACATTAGTGCAACTTCTGATACGTCCCCTATCCGGCTAAATTGTTTGTAGAGTGGGCCTGTAGGTGGGGGGGGCAGGCTGGGGCAAGGAGGTTTCGTTGGAAGAGCCAGAGGAGTGCCCCCTGGGCTAGCGTGTGTGGTGGTGACAACAGCCAGAATGGATTTTTGAAAACTGTTGCATCAACCGGTACAGTCGTAAATTATGAACTTGATCAAGTGTAGCATGTGTTCTCTGTATTCTTCTCAGTTTAATACAGTATATGGCAGCTATCCGGAAAAATAGTTTGGAGAGAGAGAAAGATAGAAAAAGACGTCAATTGTTTGGAGAGAAGGCCTGTAGGTGGGGGGCAGGCTGGGGGGAAGGAGGTTTCGCTGGAAGAGCCAGAGGAGTGCCCCCTGGGCTAGCGTGTGTGGTGGTGACAACAGCCAGAATGGATTTTTGAAAACTGTTGCATCAACCGGTACAGTCGTAAATTATGAACTTGATCAAGTGTAGCATGTGTTCTCTGTATTCTTCTCAGTTTAATACAGTATATGGCAGCTATCCGGAAAAATAGTTTGGAGAGAGAGAAAGATAGGAAAAAGACGTCAATTGTTTGGAGAAAGGGCCTGTAGGTGGACATCCGGAACAATTGTTTGGAGAGAGAGAGAGGGCCTGTAGGTGGACCTCCGTTAAAATTGTTTGGACAGAGGGCCTATGAGTGGACCTCTGGAAAAATTGTTTGAATAGAGGGCCTGTAGGGGGCCCTCCTGAAAAATTGTTTGAAGAGAGGGCCTGTAGGTGGACCTCTGGAAAAATTGTTTGAATAGAGGGCCTGTAGGGGGCCCTCCTGAAAAATTGTTTAAAGAAAGGGCCTGTAGGGGGCCCTCCTGAAAAATTGTTTGAAGAGAGGGCCTGTAGGTGGACCTCTTGAAAAATTGTTTGAATAGAGGGCCTGTAGGGGGCCCTCCTGAAAAATTGTTTGAAGAGAGGGCCTGTAGGGGGCCCTCCTGAAAAATTGTGCTAAAAGAGTGCCAGTTGGACCTCTAAAAAATGGCGTTTTTTGGGTCATTGTTAGGCAAAGACGATATGGAGGAGGAGGAGGAGTAGAGAAGAGGAGTAGAGAAGAGTAATCGGATACATAAGTTATTTAAATCTTTAGCTGCTTTCCCCCGGAGGAGATTTGAATTCCGGTGAAATCAAGGCTTTGTTCATTTTAATAAGCGTCAGCCTGTCAGCGCTGTCAGTTGACAGGCGTGTACGCTTATCGGTGATGACGCCACCAGCTGCACTGAATACCCGCTCTGACAGCACGCTAGCGGCAGGGCAGGCCAGCACCTCCAAGGCGTACAGCGCCAGTTCAGGCCACGTGTCCAGCTTTGAAACCCAGTAGTTGTATGGAGCAGAGTGATCGCTACGGACGTTGGTATGGTCAGCTAGGTACTCCCTCACCATCTTTCTGTACAGCTCCCCCCTACTCTGCCTAGACTGGGGACAGGTGACAGTGTCTTGCTGGGGTGACATAAAACTGGCAAAGGCCTTGGAGAGCGTTCCCCTGCCAGTGCTGGACAAGCTGCCTGCTCGCCTCCTCTCCCCCGCTACTTGGCCCACAGAACCATGCCCTCTGCCGCTAGCGGCGTCAGATGGGAAGAATTGTTTCAGCTTGTGCACAAGGGCCTGTTGATACCTATTCACTCTCATACTCCTTTCCTCTGCAGGGATGAGAGTGGAAAGGTTCTGCTTGTACCGTGGGTCCAGGAGAGTGAACACCCAGTAATCGGTGTTGGAAAAAATTCTTCTAACGCGAGGGTCACGGGATAGGCAGCCTAACATGAAGTCTGTCATGTGCGCCAGAGTCCCAACATGCAAGAATTCCCTCTCCTCACTGACCTGACTCTCCATTTCCTCCTCCTCCTCCTCCTCCAAGTCCTCCTCTTCAGCCCATACACGCTCAAGAGTTAAGGACTGAGCACTGGTACCCTCTACTGTCTCGCCGACATTCTCCTCCTCTTCCTCCTCATCCTCATCCCCCTCCTCCGATAGGCGCTGAGAAACAGACCGGAGGGTGCTCTGGCTATCAAGCGACGTATCTTCCTCCACCGTCTCTTGTGACAAGCGCAAAGCATCCGACTTTATGCTGAGCAGTGAGTTTTTCAACAGGCAAAGCAGCGGGATGGTGAGGCTGATAATGGCGGCATCGCCGCTGACCATCTGTGTTGACTCCTCAAAGTTGCTCAACACCTGGCAGATATCAGACATCCACGTCCACTCCTCATTGTAGACTTGAGGAATCTGAGAGACCTGACTACCAGTTCTGGTGGAAGATGACATCTGGCAGTCTACAATAGCTCTGCGCTGCTGGTAAACTGTGGATAACATGTTTAATGTGGAATTCCATCTCGTGGGCACGTCGCACAACAGTCGGTGAGCGGGCAGTTGTAGGCGGCGCTGTGCTGCCCTGAGAGTGGCAGCATCTGTGGTCGACTTGCGGAAATGCGCACAGATGCGGCGCACCTTGGTGAGCAAATCAGACAGATTGGGGTATGTCTTGAGGAACCGCTGAACTATTAGATTGAACACGTGGGCCAGGCATGGCACATGTGTCAGTCTGCCGAGTTGCAGAGCCGCCACCAGGTTATGCCCGTTGTCACACACAACCATGCCTGGCTTGAGGTTCAGCGGTGCCAGCCACACATCGGTCTGCGCCGTGATGCCCTGTAACAGCTCTTGGGCAGTGTGCCTTTTGTCACCTAAGCTAAGCAGTTTGAGTACCGCCTGCTAGCGCTTACCCACGGCACTGCTGCTGCGCCTAGAGCTACCGACTGAAGGCGCCGTGCCAACGGATGGTAATTCGGTGGAGGAGGAGGGGTCGGAGGAGGAGGAGGAGGCATAGTACGTCTGAGAGACCGTGACCGAGGTAGGCCCCGCAATCCTCGGTGTGGGCAGTACATGAGCGGCCCCAGGGTCATTCTCGGTCCCAGCCTCCACCAAGTTAACCCAATGTGCCGTCAGTGATATATAGTGTCCCTGCCCGGCAGCACTTGTCCACGTGTCCGTGGTTAGGTGGACCTTCTCAGAAACACAGTTGGTCAGGGCACGGATGATGTTCTCCGACACGTGCTGGTGTAGGGCTGGGACGGCACATCGGGAAAAATAGTGGCGGCTGGGGACGGAATACCGAGGGGCAGCCACCGCCATGAGATTGCGAAAGGCCTCGGTCTCTACCAGCCTATAGGGCAGCATCTCCAGTCTAAGCAATTTGGAGATGTGGACGTTGAGGGCTTGGGCATGTGGGTGGAACTGTATTTCCTCTTGCGCTCCAGCGTCTGCTGTAAAGACAGCTGAACGCTGCGCTGGGACACATTGGTGGACACTGTGGAGGATCGTGGAGGCGAAGGTGTGGTTTTCCGGCGGGAGGCGCTCGTGCCGGGGTCCTGGGCAGGGGGTTGACTAGCAGAGGCAGCGAGTGACGCAGGGGGTTGACTAGCAGAGGCAGCGAGTGACACAGGGGAAGGAGCAGTGGTGTGACCCGCAGGAGGTGGTGAACGGCCTTGGTTCCATTGAGTGGGGTGTTTAGCACTCATATGCCTGCGCATGCTGGTTGTGGTTAGGCTAGTAGTGGTGGCACCCCTGCTGATCCTGGTGTGGCACAGGTTGCACACCACAGTCCGTCGGTCATCCTCACTTTCTTTAAAGAACCTCCAGACTTGCGAACATCTAGGCCTCGCCACGGGAGCTTCACTACGTGAAACAGTTGCTGCTAATGCACCAGCTCTGGCCCTGCTTCTCCCTCTGGCCACACCACTGCCTCTTACAACCTGTTCTGGTGCAGCACTCGCCTCCGCCTCAGAAGCACTGTCTTCACTCGGCATATCAACCCAGCTTGGGTCAGTCACCTCGTCATCCTCCGATTCCTCAGTCTGCTCCCCACTCGGAATTCCTCCCCTAACAACAACTTCACCACTGTCTGACAACCGTGTCTCCTCATTGTCTGACACCTCTTTACAAACTTCTTCCACTAACTCAACATTGTCATCATCATCACCCACAGACTGCGACAGTTGGAAAACTTGGGCATAGGAAACGAGGTCAGCAGCAACCTGAGAAGTGGTTTGTGACTCTGGGAAGGGTCCAGAAAACTGTTCCTGAGAGTATACCGGATCACATTCCAAATTTTCCTGGGAGGGGGCAGACTGGGGGGAAGGAGGTTGAGGTGGAGGAGCCAGAGGAGTGCTCCCTTGGGTAACGTGGGAGGATTGCGTGGAAGACTGACTGGTGGACAAATTACTTGAAGCATTGTCCACAATCCACGAGATCAGCTGTTCGCACTGTTGTGGTTTCAACAGTCCTCTACCACGTGTCCCTGTAAGTTGAGACATGAAGCTAGGGAGTGTAACTCTGCGGCGTTCCACAGCTCCCTCATCAGCAGGTACTGTCTCACCCTGCCCAGGACCACGGCCTCTGCCCCTGCAGTAATTGAATGCCCACGCCCACGCCCTCGTCCTCGACCCTTAGCCCTGGGGTTCAACATTGTTTGTATATAACTGTGACACACAGAAAGGTTACACGCAGATGAGTAAAATGGATTTGTATCACTGAGCTAAAATAACTGAAAAAATAATTTTTTAAAAAATTTGTTTTTTTGGGAACGTGACGTGCAGGAAATATGGTAGAACTGACTGACACCCTCTTAACGGTGGCTATTTAGTCTGTGACCCAGACAAATGTCACACAGAGAATTTTCTGGATCAACCGTTAGATGATATTGGTAGCAAATGACTTGGTTGTATTGTGTGACGTACAGAAAGTGTCACCTGGACAGTATATACGGATAGGAGCGAATGTGCTGAACTGTGACACACAGAAAGGTTACACAAAGCTGAGTAAAATGGATTTGTATCACTGAGCTAAAACAACTGAAAAAAAATTTTTTTTTTTATATTTGTTTTTTTATATTTTTTTTACAATTTTGTTTTTTTGGGAACGTAACGTGCAGGAACTATGGTAGGACTGACTGACACCCTGTTAACGGTGGCTATTTAGTCTGCGACCCAGAGAAATGTCGCACAGAGAGTTTTCTGGATCAAGCGGTCGATGTTATTGGTAGCAAATGACTTGGTTGTATTGTGTGACGTACAGAAAGTGTCACCTGGACAGTATATACGGATGGGAGCGAATGTGCTGAACTGTGACACACAGAAAGGTTACACAAAGCTGAGTAAAATGGATTTGTATCACTGAGCTAAAACAACTGAAAAAATATATATTTTTTTATATTTGTTTTTTTATATTTTTTTTACAATTTTGTTTTTTTGGGAACGTAAGGTGCAGGAACTATGGTAGGACTGACTGACACCCTCTTAACGGTGGCTATTTAGTCTGTGACCCAGACAAATGTCACACAGAGAATTTTCTGGATCAAGCGGTACATAATATTGGTAGCAAATGACTTGGTTGTATTGTGTGACGTACAGAAAGTGTCACCTGGACAGTATATACGGATGGGAGCGAATGTGTTGAACTGTGACACACAGAAAGGTTACACGCAGCTGAGTAAAATGGATTTGTATCACTGAGCTAAAACAACTGAAATAATAATTTTTTTTTTTATATTTTGTTTTTTTGGGAACGTGAAGTGCAGGAAATATGGTAGAACTGACTGACACCCTCTTAACGGTGGCTATTTAGTCTGTGACCCAGACAAATGTCACACAGAGAATTTTCTGGATCAAGCGGTAGATAATATTGGTAGCAAATGACTTGGTTGTATTGTGTGACGTACAGAAAGTGTCACCTGGACAGTATATACGGATGGGAAAGAATGTGTTGAACTGTGACACACAGAAAGGTTACACGCAGCTGAGTAAAATGGATTTGTATCACTGAGCTAAAACAACTGAACTAATATTTTTTTTTTTATATTTTGTTTTTTTTGGGAACGTGACGTGCAGGAAATATGGTAGAACTGACTGACACCCTGTTAACTGTGGCTATTTAGTCTGTTACCCAGACAAATGTCACACAGAGAATTTTCTGGATCAAGCGGTAGATGATATTGGTAGCAAATGACTTGGTTGTATTGTGTGACGTACAGAAAGTGTCACCTGGACAGTATATATGGATTGGAGTGAGTCAGTGCTGAACTGTGACACACAGAATGGTTCCACAGTGTGCTGTGTGCAATGGATTTGTATCACTGAGATAGAACAAAAAAAAAAAAAACAGGGTTAGATATGGCGATAGCTGCACTACTAGTGCCAGCCAGCCAAGTGACAAAAAAAAAAAAAATGTCTTCTAGCCCTTAGAAGGGCTGTTGGGTTCTTTGTGGGTGATCCCTGCCTAACAGACAACTAAATGCAGGCCCTAACACTGTCCCTGAAAGGCAGCAGCTCTATCCCTAACGACATCCAGACGGCATCTGAGCCGAGCGCCGGGGCCAGTCGGTAGTATATTCCAGGGTCACCTGATCAGGCCAGCCAACCCCTGCTATCGACATGTAAGGGCCCCACGTGATGCTGGGTGTACTGTAGAGTCTCCTGGCTTGTGATTGGCTGTGTTTTTAGGCGCCAAAAAAGCACGATGCGGAAGTTGCCATTTCCTCGAGCATGGCGAGATACTCGTCCGAGCATCGAGCAGTTACGAGTACCCTAATGCTCGAACGAGCACCAAGCTCGGACGAGCATGTTCTTTCATCTCTAGTCTATAGTCATCTTTAGACTTTTGCACTCTGGATTGTCTTTACAACCTTGAACCAATGTAACAGGCCCCATGTAAGACAGAATTTAGGACACATTTCATCTGTGATACATTGTTAAAGGTTAATGGTATGGAACTGAAAATTGCATTTTGATGTGTGGTTCATCATTGTAAATAAACAGTATATGTGTGAACAAAACCCGCATGTGTAAAAATCTCCACCTGATCTTTTACAGATGGATTTATTTTCTGGTAATCAACGGTTCATTTGCACATTTTTCCAGAGAAAGGGGTTTTAAGCAGTTTCTCTAATAAGTCGGGTTACCTGCAGTACCAATATGCTGAAAAGTTTGATTAATAGGTTTAAAAAATGCTTGCACAGTCTAGAAATGATGCAAATGTTCTGGGTGTTTTTTTTTTCTAGTCAGCTTTTTAATTGCTTTACAGGTTTGTGACCTGCAATTAAAGAATAAAAGGATGTGAACAAGTTTATCTTCACTAACAGCAGAATAATGAAATCACTTGGTGGGAATAATTGGGTTTTAAGCAAAGCAATGTTTTAACAACAGCTAATGATGCAGAGCCCCTAGTTTTAGCACACATGGTTTAAACTGCTAATTATATTACCTCGTTAGAAAACCAGCAATAAGACATGTATGTAAATCATTGGAATAAATTGAAAGATCTAGACTAATTAATACACTTGAATTCAGTTGCAGTTTTAAAGAGGTGTTTATTTTGGATGTAATTCTACAAACGCTTACATTTTTCATGAAAACACCGACTTCTCAGCAACAATTTGAAAGGCCAATAATTTCATATAGTGCGAGTAGAATAAGTCCAATTATCCTGTAATAAAAGATTACATAATTACATTTAATAATGCACAATTAATGTTACAAAAGCACCTTCCTAGCCAATATTTGGGCATGTCAATAAGAATATTTAATTCGAATTGAATACTGTTTTTGTCACCAGACATAACCTTTAATATTGAGACATCCAGAACATACTAAACAGCCATCAGATAGTAGATTAGGAGTAGCAGGGAGAAAATTCCCACATTTTTATCACTAATACAGGGATTTCTGTCCTCTTGACTAATTTGAAATGCATGTTGGCATCTAATGGGTGCACACATTCTTTTAAAAATGGATTATAAAACTTAGCTTTTAATCAAAAATAGAAATAAAAATAAAAGGATACTGGATAAATATCCAAACGTTACATATATAGGGTAACAGCAATCTATGTTTCTCAATAATGAATAGATATAAAATTAAGATGTCTGAGAGGGGAGACCGGGGTATATTGTGGGGTAAGAGATAATGGAAAGATGTCCCTATTTTAATACCTCACACTACCCCTGACCCAGGGAAGTCCCCTAGTGGTGGAGACCCCCTGGTCCCGTACCTAAACTGTCTCTCCCTCAGTTCTCCCTGTAAAAGAAGGGGAGAATAGCCCTCTCCCTGTTTAGAAAAGAAAAAAACCCGACGCGTTTCCCCTCAGGTGAGGTTCATCAGGGGTTAATATGGGAGGATAATAATGTAACTGATAGAAGGGGTATGGTGCCAAATATAGTGACTAATGGCACCAAACCAAATATGAAATGAAGACGAGCCGCACCAGCAAAAATTATCAACAGATAAGACGATAAATCACCATTAAACAGACGTGAATCTCACATAAATGACCAAGCCCTACTTACACCATAAGATAGGTGCCATAAGTAAATCCCATTGAATCATTGAGTCATTTAGTAGATTGAGCACATTGAGTCATAAAGAAGATATGGTCAGTAGACCTCTTACATGACCTAAGTTGCAGCCCCGACAAGACTGTATAGTCAGTTCTGAAGAGCAATGATGTGGGGGGCGAGGGTAGGAGACAGATGTAGTATCCAAGCGGCTAGAGCGTGCCGCATGGAAGGTAAGTCTTAAATACATGAGCGACCGGAACTCACCAGCCGCATTGCTCCCTGCTGGAACGCACGCTCAGTCCTGCGTGTCAAAGTCCCGATCACGTGATCAATAGCGATGGTCACGTGGTCTCAAGCGGGAAGCTTGCGGTTCAAGGTGGAACGCAAAGGAGCTCGTAATGCCGGTAATAGATATGTAAGCCTCGATGGAGTTGTGGAGGCAAAATAAAAAGAGAAGGACTTACTCAAAACTAGTAAAAATGAAATTGGCGATTATTGTGTATAGAATGTAGTGACTGACCTAGTGGTGAGGTAGAGTGCACAAAGGGAGTAATATCAAAAACATATAAATCCATTAATGAGAGTAGACTATGGATAAGGGGGGGGGAGGGCCAGAAGGAGGAACCTATGGATGTCAGGACCTCCAGAATTAACTTTAACCCCTTCGCGACCAGCGCCGTACATGTACGGCGCTGGGGCGATGCGGGCACATGGCGCCCGCTCGCGGGTGCGGCGGGCGTCATGGCCGGCAAGTCTCTGCTGTTTCTAACAGCAGAGACTTGCCGCTACTTACCGCCATCGGCGGCGTCTTCCGGGGTGACTAGATGCCGTGATCACACGTGATCACGGCATCTAGTTGCGTCTAAACCCGGAAGCGTTCGCTTCCGGGTGGTGTACAGACACCCCGTGTGGCCAATCGGGGTGTCTGTACACCATATGAAAACTGTAATCCTCGCTGGTGAGGATTACAGTTTTCAAAGTGCAATTCTTATTCTGGCCACTAGATGGCAGGCCAGGATAAGAAATGAGCAATTGATGGATTTCTGAGTCTATAAAACCCAGAATTGCTCATAAAGAAAAAAAAAAAAAAGCCACAATTTATAAGCCCATATTTGAGCTTTCTAATAGTAAAAAAAAAATAAAAAAAAATGTTAAAAAATATATAAAAAATAAAAAAGATGTAAAAGTTCAAATCACCCCCCTTTCCGTATAAGTAAAAAAAAAATACCTAAATAACAATAAATATAGACATCATGGGTATCACCGTGACCAAAAACGCCCGTACTTTTAAAATATAAAAAAAAAAATTCCAATACGGCGAATTGTGTGGCGCAAAAAAGCGTCCAAATGGCGATTTGCCGCTTTTTGTCGCTTTTTTTTCTAAAAAAAATTAAATAAAAAGTGATCAAAAAGTCATACACACCCCAGAATGGTATCAATAAAAACTTCAGATCGTCCCGCAAAAAATGAGCCCCCATACAGCTCTGTACACATAAACACAAAAAGTTATAGGGGTCAAGATTTGACAAGGAAAAAAAAAAAAAAAAAAAGGGCAACATTCTAATTATTTTATCACTATGAAAACGCAGGAAAAACTATACATATTAGGTATTGCCGGATTCGTACTGACCAGTAGAATGAAAGTAACGGATCAGTTTTAATGCACATCGAACGCTGTAAATAAGAAACCCGTAGAACTGTAGCGGAATAGCGTTTTCTTTGCAATTTCACCCGGTTTGGAATTTTTTTCCCGCTTCCCACTACACCGTATGCAATATTAAATGGTGGCGTTGGAAAGTACAACTTGTCCCGCAAAAAACAAGCCCTCATACAGCTATGTGAACAGAAAAATAAAAGAGTTATGGCTGTTTGAAGGCAGGGAGCACAAAACGAAAATGCAGAACCGAAAAAAAGCTCCGGGCGCGAAGGGGTTAATACAAATAATAATAATAATAATATACATGACTGTCACAGAAATGATGCTTCTCGCATCAGTGAAACAGGCTGGCTAGAGACAGTCAGGGCTAATTAGAAGGCAAATAAAAGACATAGAGAGGATACTACATCTGTCTCCTACCCTCGCCCCCCACATCATTTCTCTTCAGAACTGACTATACAGTCTTGTCGGGGCTGCAACTTAGGTTATGTAAGAGGTCTACTGACCATATCTTCTTTATGACTCAATGTGCTCAATCTACTTCATGACTCAATGATTCAATGGGATTTACTTATGGCATCTATCTTATGGTGTAAGTAGGGCTTGGTCATTTATGTGAGATTCACGTCTGTTTAATGGTGATTTATCGTCTTATCTGTTTATAATTTTTGCTGGTGCGGCTCGTCTTCATTTCATATTTGGTTTGGTGCCATTAGTCACTATATTTGGCACCATACCCCTTCTATCAGTTACATTATTATCCTCCCATATTAACCCCTGATGAACCTCACCTGAGGGGAAACGCGTGGGGTTTTTTTCTTTTCTAAACAGGGAGAGGGCTATTCTCCCCTTCTTTTACAGGGAGCACTGAGGGAGAGACAGTTTAGGTACGGGACCAGGGGGTCTCCACCACTAGGGGACTTCCCTGGGTCAGGGGTAGTGTGAGGTATTAAAATAGGGACATCTTCCCTTTATCTCTTACCCCACAATATACCCCGGTCTCCCCTCTCAGACATCTTAATTTTATATCTATTCATTATTGAGAAACATAGATTGCTGTTACCCTATATATGTAACGTTTGGATATTTATCCAGTATCCTTTTATTTTTATTTCTATTTTTTATTAAAAGCTAAGTTTTATAATCCAGCTCCTCTGTGATTTAGTAATTTTTCTAGCTGGTGGTTGATTTTTTCAATAAGGACTTTGTTTACACTGTGATATGTTCTTTTAAAAATGGTCTAGTCTTGTTTTTTTTAAATCAGGTAAATTTTTTATTTGCAATCTGGAGACACGTACAACTATTATACATTGAAAAGACATTGTGTGTACAGTCAAATAATAAAATACATATCCTTATATATTTGTTTGCATAACATTCTGTGCAAAGTGTGACATTACAACCAAGTCATACCTGTGGCATACAGATAGCATTTTTTCGATTATAAACATGAAAAACAAAAACCACCCTAAACTGGAGCACCCTCCCCCCTCCTTTCCCCAATCCCCCCCTTTCCGCAGAGAGACTACCCAATCACACTTAGCATGTAATTAGTATGCCATTATGCATGGACCTTGTAACATCTGCATTGCAAGGCCTCAAGTCAGATTACTGAAACACATACAAGTCACAGTAGGTAAGTACATTCTCATGTGTCTGCGTCTAAGGTATCAAAAGTTGTAATTTGGCATATTCGCTCCGTAAGGTATTGGATGCCAACCCCGATACTTCAAACCAGCCTTGCCATAATTTGACCAACTTCTTCGGACATTTCCTTTTTAAGTATATACCTAGCTCACACCGAAGAATGATATTAAGCCTGTTAATAAATTCTATTGTTGATGGTGGATGTTGATCCAACCAGTGTTTGGCTATCAGTATTCTAGCATGGAACAACAGTCTATGGACACAAATATTTAGAGTATCTCCACCCACAGAATCCCCGAGCAGCCCTAACAGGCACACTTTGGGATCGCGAGATAGTTTGATGTTCGTGACTTTAGCAATTAATTGGAGGATAGCGTCCCAGAAGTCTTGCAACTTGGAGCAGGTCCAAAACATATGGAGCAGGTTGGCCCCATCCATTTCACAGCGCAGGCAGTCAGAGACCCTTCTAATGCCTATTTTACAGAGAAATGTCGGAGTTCTGTATACTCTATGAAGTAGATACAGTTGAGACACTCTCTGTGCTTCACCGAGTGAGAGCACAGGGGTCTCAGCCAGAAACTCCTCCCATTCCACCTGTGTTAAAGGTCCCAGATATTTTTCCTTTTAGTTTTAAGTGGGGTCAAATCAGCAGTGGGCGATTTACCAGTTAAATGATCATACAGCACAGAGATAACCCCTTTAGCACTACCCTTCCTCATTAATTGTTGGAATAAAGGGGGTGACATAGCTATCTGCACTTTATCTTTAAATTGCGCTTGAAAAGCGTGCCTTAATTGCAGGAATTGATAGAAGGTGTTTCGTGGGAGGTCATATTCTGACTGCAGTTGGGCAAATGACTTCATAGTCCCTTCTGAGTGAAGTTGAGACAGGAACACTATGCCTTTTGCCTCCCAAGGAGAAAAACCTTCCAACCTAAAGATTTCTGGCAGCTGCGGATTACTCCACAGGGGGGTTATATTATAACATCCCTGTATCCCATTCAATTCCTTGAATTTAGCCCAAGTCTTAACTATTAGGGAGAAGGTAGGGTACGTCTTTTGAAGAGAGTGATAATTGCCCAACTCCACCAATTCAATCGGGACTCTATGTTTTATAAACTGGGAAGCCATTTTGGCCGAAGGTTCCATCTCAGTAGCTTGACCCCAGCCCTTGAGGTGCTGCAGTTGGGCTGCCAGAAAATAACGCCAAGGATTCGGTAGGGCTAAGCCCCCCTCCGTTTTTCCTTTTTGAAGGGTTTCAAGCCGGATCCGGGGATGATGTTTTTTCCATACCAAAGATCTAAAGAGACCCTGAATTTTAAAAAAGACCCTCTGTGGTATCCATATTGGGGAATTATGTGAAACATATAGTACCTGCAGCATCCAGATCATTTTAATTAGATTGCAGCGACCAATAATAGACATAGGGAGTTTACACCAGACTTTTAGTTTGTCACTAAATTTCTGAATCAGGGGATCTATATTCAATCTAATGTACTCAGCTACTTTTGATGTGACATTAATGCCTAGGTATTTAAAACTCTGCCTGACCTGCAATGGGATAAGGGACCAGTCTATTTGAATCGGTAAAGGATCCACTGGAAGAATGACCGACTTATCCCAATTAATTGTAAGTCCTGAGTAGAGGCCAAATTCAGTGATATGGGTCATCAGGGGGTGTATGGATTTTTCCAGGTCACCCACATATAATAACATGTCGTCTGCGTAAAGCGAGACTCTTTCTTCCTGTCTACTCAACGGAAATCCAGTCCATTGGGATGATGATCTCAATACGCAGGCAAGAGGCTCTATGGCAATTGCGAACAGGAGAGGCGAGAGCGGACATCCTTGCCGCGTCCCCCTATGCAAGGAAAATGAAGATGACAGTAGACCATTTACCCTAATCCTGGCTGTTGGTAGATTGTATAGTAACTTCACCCACTGCGAGAAGACAGGGCCAAAGCCCATACTCTCCATAACTTCCCATAAATAGAGCCATTCCACACTATCGAAGGCCTTTGCAGCATCTAGAGAAACAACTGCTCTAGCACCACCAGTGTTCATAGGCCTCTGTAAGTTGATGAAAAGGCGTCGCAAATTGATTGATGTGCTTTTGTCTGGCATAAAACCGGATTGGTCCGTGTGGATAATAGTCGAAATGGCTCTATTTAACCTGTTCGCTAGAACTTGTGCCAATATTTTAACATCAGTTGGGAGCAATGAGATGGGTCTATAAGATTCAACCTGGGTGGGGTCCTTGTTGGGCTTAGGAATAACCACCACCACCGCCTCCCTCATAGAGGCTGGCAGCGACCCCTTCTCCACAGCATCCCGAAAAGTATCTAGCAGGCGAGGAAGCAGTATTTCATGGTATTTCTTATAGAATTCGATGGGGAGGCCATCAAAACCCAGGGCTTTTTCGTTCGGGAAGGATCTTAGTGCCATTTTAAGTTCTTCAATATCTAAGGTTTCATCTAAATAGCTAACCCACTCCTGTGACAATTTAAGTAACTCCACTTTGCTCAGGAATAATCTTCTATCAACTGCTCCTCGTCCCTGCAGAGTAGAAGCATAAAGCTTCCTGTAGTAGGTTGAGAATTCCTCTAGGATAGCCGAGTCTTCCGTCACCTGTATACCATTAGTATTGACAAGCCCACTAATTCTGGACGGGCCATCCTGTGATTTGACAATCCGGGCAGCAAACTACCCGCGCTTTCCCCTGCCTCATAATACTTCTGTTTAATGAAGAACCATTTATTTTCAGCAGTATTTGTTATATATTCAGAGAGTTTTTCCTGAGCAGCGAGCCAAAGAGATTTAGCAGACTCTGTGGGGTTAACGATATAGTCAGCTTCCCTGTCTCTCGCTTCACAAACAAGCAGGTCACATGTCTTTTTTGTTTCTGTTTTCCTCCTTTTAATTCTCTGAATATAAAAACCTCTAATGTAAGCTTTCATTGCATCCCACACTGACCCCAGGGCTGCAGTACCCACGTTAGATATAAAAAAGTCAGTCAGTTTTTCACATAAGGGATCTTGTTCGTCAAGAAGTTGGATCCAAAAAGGATTCAGCTTCCACAAGAAAGGACCATCATGTTTCCCCTGTGAAACTAAACAGAGCTCCATATGTATGGGAGAATGGTCCGATACGCCACGGGGTAGATATTCAATCATAGACACCGACGAGGATGCCTCTAAAGACCCCAGCGGCAAATCAATACGAGACAGAGAGTTATATGAGGCTGAGAAGCAGGAGTATTGCCGTAGTTCCGGATATCGCAGACGCCACATATCATAAATATCTATCTCCCTCAGCAGTTTCGCCAGGGAGGTTTCCCTAACATCAGGTGGTATCCGCCCGCCATGGAATTTATCGAGCGTCAGGTCTAAGTATTTATTGAAATGACCTAGTATATATACCAGAAGCTGGGGCCCTTGAGAAATTATTGTCACTATCTGTTTGATGACTGCACATGAATATGGCGGGGGAATATACACAGCTATCAGGTACAATTGAACCCTATGGATAGTACAATGAAGGCACACAAACCTGCCGTCTGCATCCAGTTCCACAGAATGACATTCGAAAGGGATTGCTCTATGTACTAATATACTGACCCCCCTGGCGAGTGCTGAGAAGGTAGAGTGATATGCATGTGAAATTCACGGTCTATGGATCAGCTTCTGAGACTGTCTGGTAAAATGTGTTTCTAGTAAACACAGGATAGCTGGTTGAAATTTCTGAAGCGCCGTAAAGATTCCTCCAGACGTCCAAAAACAAGGACCCGAGGCAAATACATTTCTTGTAATTGGCACATGCTAGAGGACTGCACCAAAAAAGAAGCCCCGATCCTAGCCAAATAACAAATCTCAAGATATCTACTGGCATCATACATAGAGATGAGCGAGCATACTCGTCCGAGCTTGGTGCTCGTTCGAGTATTACGGTACTCGTAAGTGCTCGCTGCTCAGACGAGTATCTCGCCATGCTCGAGGAAATGGCAACTTCCGCATCGTGCTTTTTTGGCGCCTATAAACTCAGCCAATCACAAGCCAGGAGACTCTGCGGTACACCCAGCATCACGTGGGGCCCTTACATGTCGATAGCAGGGGTTGGCTGGCCTGATCAGGTGACCCTGGAATATACTAGTGACTGCCCGCGGTGCTCGGCTCAGATGCTGTCTGGATGTCGTTAAGGATAGAGCCGCTGCGTTTCAGGGAGAGTGTTAGGGACTGCATTTAGTTCTCTGTTAGGCAGGAATCACCCACAAAGAACCCAACAGCCCTTCTAAGGGCTACAAGAAATTTTTTTTTTGTCTCCTGGCTTGGCAGGCTGGCTGGCACTAGTAGTGCAGCTATCGCCATATATAACCCCCTTTTTTTTTTTAATTGTTATATCTCAGTGATACAAATCCATTGCACACAGCAGTGTGGAACCATTCTGTGTGTCACAGTTCAGTACACTCACTATTTTCTGTCCAGGTGACACTGTCTGTACGTCACGTAATCCAACCAGGTTTTTTGTTGTTTTAGCTCAGTGATACAAATCCATTTCACACAGCAGTGTGGAACCATTCTGTGTGTCACAGTTCAGCTGTCTACTCACTCCAATCCGTATTTTCTGTCCAGGTGACACTTTCTGTACGTCACGTAATCCAACCAGGTCTTTTGCTCTCACGTATATAGCTTGATCACAATAATCTATGTGCAACATTTGTCTGGGTCGCAGTCAAAATAGCCACCATTAACAGGGTGTGAGTTAGGTCTACGATAGTTTCTGCACGTCACGTTCCTAAAAAAACAAAACTACAAAAAAAATATAAAAAAAATATATAAAAAAATAGTTTTTTTGAAGTTTTAGCTCAGTGATACAAATCCATTTCACACAGCAGTGTGGAACCATTCTGTGTGTCACAGTTCAGCTGTCCACTCACTCCAATACGTATTTTCTGTCCAGGTGACACTTTCTGTACATCACTTAATTAAACCAGACTGAACAAGTTTGTGGGTTTCAGTACACCAGGCCCATTTATTTTTTATTTTTTATATAATACACTTATATACAGAAAATGTTGAACCCCAGGGCTAAGGGTCAAGGACGAGGGCGTGGGCATTCATTTACTGCAGGGGGCAGAGGCCGTGGTCCTGGGCAGGGTGAGACAGTACCTGCTGATGAGGGAGCAGGGGAACGCCGCAGAGCTACACTCCCTAGCTTCATGTCTCAACTTACAGGGACACGTGGTAGAGGACTGTTGAAACCACAACAGTGCGAACAGCTGATGTCGTGGATTGACGACAATGCTTCAAGTAATTTGTCCACCAGTCAGTCTTCCACGCAGTCCACCCACGTTACCAAAGGGAGCACTCCTCTGGCTCCTCCACTTCAACCTCCTTCCCCCCAGTCTGCCCCCTCCCAGGAAAATTTGGAATGCGATCCGGCATACTCTCATGAACTGTTTTCTGGACCCTTCCCAGAGTCACAAACCACTTCTCAGGTTGCTGCTGATCTCGTTCCCGATGCCCAAGTTTTCCAACTGTCGCAGTCTGTGGGTGATGATGATGATGATGACAATGTTGAGTTAGTGGAAGAAGTTTGTAAAGAGGTGTCGGACGATGAGGAGACACGGCACGGTTGTCAGACAGTGGTAAAGTTGTTGTCAGGGCAGGAAGTCCGAGGGGGGAGCAGACTGAGGAATCGGAGGATGACGAGGTGACTGACCCAAGCTGGGTTGATATGCCGAGTGAAGACAGTGCTTCTGAGGCGGAGGCGAGTGCTGCACCAGAACAGGTTGGAAGAGGCAGTGGTGTGGCCAGAGGTAGAAGTAGGGCCAGAGCTGGTGCATCATCAGCAACTGTTTCACGTAGTGAAGCTCCCGTGGCGAGGCCTAGATGTTCGCAAGTCTGGAGGTTCTTTAAAGAAAGTGAGGATGACCGACGGACTGTGGTGTGCAACCTGTGCCACACCAGGATCAGCAGGGGTGCCACCACTACTAGCCTAACCACCACCAGCATGCGCAGGCATATGAGTGCTAAACACCCCACTCAATGGAACCAAGGCCGTTCACCACCTCCTGCGGGTCACACCACTGCTCCTTCCCCTGTGTCACTCGCTGCCTCTGCTAGTCAACCCCCTGCGTCACTCGCTGCCTCTGCTAGTCAACCCCCTGCCAAGGACCCCGGCACGAGCGCCTCCCGACGGAAAACCACACCTTCGCCTCCACGATCCTCCACAGTGTCCACCAATGTGTCCCAGCGCAGCGTTCAGCTGTCTTTACAGCAGACGCTGGAGCGCAAGAGGAAATACAGTTCCACCCACCCACATGCCCAAGCCCTCAACGTCCACATCTCCAAATTGCTGAGCCTGGAGATGCTGCCCTATAGGCTGGTAGAGACAGAGGCCTTTCGCAATCTCATGGCGGTGGCTGCCCCTCGGTATTCGGTCCCCAGCTGCCACTATTTTTCCCGATGTGCCATCCCAGCCCTACACCAGCACGTGTCACAGAACATCATCCGTGCCCTGACCAACGCTGTTTCTGAGAAGGTCCGCCTAACCACGGACACGTGGACAAGTGCTGCCGGGCAGGGACACTATATCTTACTGACGGCACATTAGGTTAACTTGGTGGAGGCTGGGACCGAGAATGACCCTGGGGCCGCTCATGTACTGCCCACACCGAGGATTGCGGGGCCTACCTCGGTCACGGTCTCTCAGACGTACTATGCCTCCTCCTCCTCCGACCCCTCCTCCTCCTCCACCGAATTACCATCCGTGGGCATGGCGCCTTCAGTCGGTAGCTCTAGGCACAGCAGCAGTGCCGTGGGTAAGCGCCAGCAGGCGGTGCTCAAACTGCTGAGCTTAGGTGACAAAAGGCACACCGCCCAAGAGCTGTTACAGGGCATCACGGCGCAGACCGATGTGTGGCTGGCACCGCTGAACCTCAAGCCAGGCATGGTTGTGTGTGACAACGGGCGTAACCTGGTGGCGGCTCTGCAACTCGGCAGACTGACACATGTGCCATGCCTGGCCCACGTGTTCAATCTAATAGTTCAGCGGTTCCTCAAGACATAACCCAATCTGTCTGATTTGCTCACCAAGGTGCGCCGCATCTGTGCGCATTTCCGCAAGTCGACCACAGATGCTGCCACTCTCAGGGCAGCGCAGCGCCGCCTACAACTGTCCGCTCACCAACTGTTGTGCGACGTGCCCACGAGATGGAATTCGACATTAAACATGTTATCCACAGTTTACCAGCAGCGCAGAGCGATTGTAGACTGCCAGATGTCAACTTCCACCAGAACTAGTAGTCAGGTCTCTCAGATTCCTCAAGACTACAATGAGGAGTGGACGTGGATGTCTGATATCTGCCAGGTGTTGAGCAACTTTGAGGAGTCAACACAGATGGTCAGCGGCGATGCCGCCATTATCAGCCTCACCATCCCGCTGCTTTGCCTGTTGAAAAACTCACTGCTCAGCATCAAGTCGGATGCTTTGCGCTTGTCACAAGAGACGGTGGAGGAAGATACGTCGCTTGATAGCCAGAGCACCCTCTGGTCTGTTTCTCAGCGCGTATCGGAGGAGGGGGATGAGGATGAGGAGGAAGAGGAGGAGAATGTCGGCGAGACAGTCGAGGGTACCAGTGCTCAGTCCTTAACTGTTGAGCGTGTATGGGCTGAAGAGGAGGACTTGGAGGAGGAGGAGGAGGAAATGGAGAGTCAGGCCAGTGAGGAGAGGGAATTCTTGCGTGTTGGCACTCTGGCGCACATGGCAGACTTCATGTTAGGCTGCCTATCCCGTGACCCTCGCGTTAGAAGAATTTTTTCAAACACCGATTACTGGGTGTTCACTCTCCTGGACCCATGGTACAAGCAGAACCTTTCCACTCTCATCCCTGCAGAGGAAAGGAGTATGAGAGTGAATAGATATCAACAGGCCCTGGTGCACAAGCTGAAACAATTCTTCCCATCTGACGCCGCTAGCGGCAGAGGGCATGGTTCTGTGGGCCAAGTAGGGGAGAGGAGCCGAGCAGGCAGCTTGTCCAGCACTGGCAGGGGAACGCTCTCCAAGGCCTCTGCCAGTTTTATGTCACCCCAGCAAGACACTGTCACCTGTCCCCAGTCTAGGCAGAGTAGGGGGGAGCTGTACAGAATGATGGTGAGGGAGTACCTAGCTGACCATACCAACGTCCGTAGCGATCACTCTGCTCCATACAACTACTGGGTTTCAAAGCTGGACACGTGGCCTGAACTGGCGCTGTACGCCTTAGAGGTGTCAGAGCAGGTATTCAGTGAAGCTGGTGGCGTCATCACCGATAAGCGTACACGCCTGTCAACTGACAGCAGTGACAGGCTGACGCTTATTAAAATGAACAAAGCCTGGATTTCACCGGAATTCAAATCTCCTCCGGGGGAAAGCAGCTAAAGATTAACATTACTCATGTATCCGATTCCTCTTCTCTACTCCTCCTCCATGTCGTCTTTGCCTAACGCTGACTAAAAAAACGCCATTTTTTAGAGGTCCAACTGGCACTCTTTTACCACAATTTTTTAGGAGGGCCCCCTACAGGCCCTCTCTTCAAACAATTTTTCCGAAGGTCTACCTACAGGCCCTATCTCCAAACAATTTTTCCGGAGGTCCACCTACAGGCCCTTTCTCCAAACAATTTTTCCGGAGGTCCACCTACAGGCACTCTCTCCAAACAATTTTTCCGGAGGTCCACCTACAGGCCCTCTCTCCAGTTCCAGTTTCCAGTTTTATTTGCGCAAACTGCGTAAATTTTTTTTGGGGATAGGTGTGAAAAATATTACCTGCGTATCTATATTGCCCAACATTGGGTACGGTAGGAAAAAGAAGACCAAACACATGCTGCCCACAGGGTTCCGCAAATTCCTGATCCACAATGTCAAGGAGCTCGAGGTTCTGTTCATGAGCAACAAGTCCTTCTGTGCAGAAATCGCCCACAACGTCTCCTCAAAGAACCGAAAGACCATTGTGGAGAGAGCGGCACAGCTCGCCATCAAAGTGACGAACCCCAATGCCAGACTGTGCAGCGAAGAGAACGAATAAATATCTCTGTGGTTATTTGTGCTAAATAAAAGTTAAATAAACACACACAACAAAAAAATTGATCTGTTCCTGTGCCTGATCCACCCAAGTTGAATCTGTCCCATCATGAGAAAGTCCCCCCAAGGAGTCCCCACTGTAACTTGCTTCCCATACAACTACCTCACCCCCCGACACCTGTGTCTCGCCATTGTCCACCACCTCCTCAGACAACACTGGTAAATCCCCACTGTCAGCACACGGAGACTGCAAAAGGTCTTGCGAATTGGGGAAGAGAATGTTCTGGGCTAGCACATCAGAGAAGGGGTGACTATGTTGTTCCAGGGAGTACGTGACCACATGCAATCTCCATCCAAAAAGTCATTCTGAGGCTCACCACCATGCTTTACACTGCAATCCTATTACTGAGGCTCATTACTATGCTTTACACTGCAATCTTATTGAAAGACAGACAATCAGGGGTTAACCGCCAGGTTGTCAGGCAGCATTTTTAAGTGGGTCACCATTACTGTGTCCCTGAAAATTGCCTTGGGGTCATCGCCAGACTATTTTTTATGAAAGGCCATGGGGTTCTATACACACAGTGCTGACGGAAGCCCATCAGCCTTTATAAACACAATTGAATCTGTCCCATCATGAGAAAGTCCCCCCATGGAGTCCCCACTGTAACTTGCTTCACTTTCAACTACCTCACTCCCCGACACCTGTGTCTCGCCATTTTCCACCACCTCCTCAGACAACACTGGTAAATCCCCACTGTCAGCACACTGAGACTGCAAAAGGTCTTGCGAATTGGGGCAGAGAATGTTCTGGGGTAGCACATCAGAGAAGGGGTGACTATGGGGTTCCAGGGAATACGTGACCACATGCAATCTCCATCTAAAAAGTCATGCCACACTTGATCGAGCTCATAATTGACAATTGTACCGGTTGATGCTAAATTTTTAAGTTGGGGTCCTGCGTCGTCATTCTAACTACATCCGGCTGTTGTCACCACCACACACGCTAGCCCAGGGGGCACTCCTCTGGCTCTTCCAGCTCAACCTCCTTCCCCCCAGCCTGCCCTCCCACCTACAGGCCCTCTCTCCAAACAATTTACGTCTTTTTCCTATCTTTCTCTCTCTCCAAACTATTTTTCCGGATAGCTGCCATATACGGTATTAAACTGAGTAGTATACATAGAACACATACCACACTTGATCTATACTGAACGTCACTTTTAAAAATACGTCATTTTCCTCTCTTTCTCTCATTTGTCTGGGTTGCAATCAAGCAGACCAAGTCTGCCTAATCTAATAGTTTCCGTGTAATTGCTCCATACTGCACGTCTTTTTCCTCTCTTTCTCTCTCTCCAAACTATTTTTCCGGATATGTGCCGTATATGGTATTAAACTCAGAAGAATACATACCGTACCGGTTGATGCTAAAGTTTTTCCAAATCCATCCGGCTGTTGTCACCACCACACAAGCTAGCCCAGGGGGCACTCCTCTGGCTCTTCCAGCTCAACCTCCTTCCCCCCAGCCTGCCCCCCACCTACAGGCCCTTTCTCCAAACAATTTACCCGGATAGGGGACGTATTAGATATTATACTGATTTTTGTTTGTTCCTCTTTTAATTGCCTCCTGACCTGTGATAGGCAGAGCATGGACACATCCCCTTAGCTGCAGTAGAAAAGACACTCCCCTGGCCAGAGCAAACTCTTTTTACTTTTCCGTGTTCGAAAAATCCATGAAATATATGGTCCCAAGATAGGGGACGTATACGATTTTAAACTGAGAAGAAACGAGCACCCGAGCATCGGGAAAAGTTCGACTCGAATAACGAGCACCCGAGCATTTTAGTACTCGCTCATCTCTAATCATACACTAACGCTTGTTCATTAGGGAGCTATCCCAAGCAGCAGACATAATAAGGGCAGCATAAATAACCATTGACTAAGCGCAAGTGTGCAAAAATAGGACATTATAAAGTAAGACTGTAAAGACGGAAAGTCTGTAAGAGAGAAACATAAAAAAACGAGGGCGTTCTTATACTCGTCAAAAACCATTGAGACCAAAATAAAGTGCAAACATATTAGCATAGCAATAGGGGAGCATCAGAATGGCAGAATACTCATCCGCGTGGCTTCTCAAGAGTAGACACCCGTGATCCTGAGGTCAGGAGGACCATGCACTCAGTTCTGGAGGTCCATCTCCACTTCTCGCCTAAGGAGATCAACGTTTTGGTCTACCCACTGCATAAAGTCCTCCGGCGTCTCGAAAACATGTACACGGCCTCCAGCAACCACTCTAAGCTTAGAGGGGTATAGCATAGAGTATTTTATATTATGTTGACGGAGTCGTCTCTTTATATCCAAAAACTTGGCATGTCGTTTTTGAACTTCGGCTGAGAAGTCAGGATAAATAGAAACTTTGCTGTTGTCAATCAGCAGGTTAGGATTATCTCTGGCGGCTCTCAAGATAGTGTCCCTGTCTTGGAAATGCAGGGTTCTAAGAACAGGTCTGGGTGGCGCCCCTGGAGGCAGCGGGCGGGAGGGCACTCTGTGCGCTCTTTCTATGGCGAACAGGGCTGACAGTGTGTTGATTCCGAATTTTTCTTTGAACCTGTCCTCAAAAAAGGCGACAGCATTAGGGCCTTCAGCTTTTTCTGGAACTCCCACAAGTCGCAAGTTATTGTGGCGAGAACGGTTTTCTAAGTCCTCCGCTTTGTTAATCAAAAGGGTGATATTATGTGTGACTTTAGCAAGATCCCTTTTTACTGGAGGCATCTGGTCTTCCAGAAGGCTTACTCTTTCTTCCACACCGGTGATCCGTTTGTTGATCTTTTTCATATCATGGCGTATAAAGGACACACTCTCCTGTAATGAGCCCATGGATGTAGTAAGGGTGGCCAGAGCAGAGCTGCAGTGCTGTACTGCCAGGAACACATCCTTAGTAGTAGACTCTGCTGGCGAAGAGGGCTCTGATGGGTCACATTCACCTCCAGCCATAACATGTGAGTCTATTTCCACAGGAGTTTCAGTTCCCCCCATTCCCGCCATTTTCATGCTGCTCCCGCCATCTTGCCTTCCACCGGGCCCCTGGGTCCCTTCTGTCGACATAGCATCCCCACAGACCTCTACCTTGCCTCCAGGTTAGCGCTGCTCGGGGGTATCCTTGCAAATTGTTCTAGCCACGCTGCCACGTCTCCAAGCTTAGCGGGCGCTGCGGCGCCATGTTGTTTTGTCGGTGCAGGCCCCGTTCCGACTTTGGCCTCCTTCTCTTTTTTTGCCGCTCGCTTCATGGCTCACAACTAGAGATGAGCGAACGTGCTTGAAACGAGCACTGTACCGCTTGGCTCTCCTGCGCGCGTCCTCTCACATAGCCAGTCAGGCCACGCCCCCATGGTCTAGTTTTGTGAAATAGAGATATTATGTAGGATCTCACTGGTATGTAACATGAGTTGTACTGACAGTGGACCTCAAACCGGGTGTACAAATGGAAGCATGCTGCCACCATATTAGAGAGAGTTCACATCACTGTTTCATTTTCCCTTCTTCTGATCCTCCAAAAGAACAGAAAAGAAAAACCCAGGATCCTGAAAAAAATAGACACTGTGCATCAGTTATGCACATTTGGCATCTGTTATAGCCATTTCCATCTGAGATCCGTTTTTTTAGATGGAAAAAAAGTACTGCATGCAAGACATTTTTTAATGTTCTTCTGATGTATCAGAAAAACAGAAAATGAACCAGTAATGTGAACTCTCCCTTATTGATTACAACTGTCAGTGACTGACAGCTATGTATGCTCATTTACACAGAGAGTGCTATCACTGACAGTTATCTCTGTATACACACTTACACAGAGAGTACTATCAATCACTGATAACACTTCCCCTGTGTACAACTATTGTGACTGACAGCTATCTCTGTATACATGCTTACACAGAGAATCCTATTAATCAGTGATAACTAGAGATGAGCGAGCATGCTAGTCCGAGCTTGGTGCTCGTTCGAGCATTAGGTTACTCGTAAGTGCTCAATGCTCGGACGAGCATCTCGCCATGCTCGAGGAAATGGCATCTCCCGCCTTTTGAATTTTTGGCGGCTATAAACTCAGCCAATCACAAGCCAGGAGACTCTGCGTACCACCCAGCATCACATGGGGCCCTTACATGTCCATAGCAGGGGTTGGCTGGCCTAATCAGGTGACCCTGGAGTATACTAGTGACTGCCCGCGGTGCTCGGCTCAGTCGCTGCCTGGATGCCGTTAGGGACAGATCTGCAGTGTGATACAGGGAGAGTGTTAGGGTGTTCTACTAAATTTGTGTTAGGCAGGAGTGATTCTAAAAGAACCCAACAGCCCTTGTTAGGGCTACAAGACCCTTTTTTTTATCTGCTTGTGGCTGGGTTTGCTGGCACTAGCCATATTTGCAGCAGTGTGGAACCATTCTGTGTGTCACAGTTCAGCTGGCCAGTCAACACAAACCACAATCCGTATTTTCTGTCCAGGTGACCCATACTGTACGTCACGTAATCAAATACGGTCTTTTGCTCTCACTGATACAGCTACATTAGAAAAATCTCTGTGCGACATTTGTCTGGGTTGCAGTGAAAATAGCCACAGTCAGCAGGGGCTGAGTTTGCTCTCTGATATATTCTGCACGTCACGTAAAAAAAATAAAGAACACAAAAAAAAAAATTGTGTTTTTTTTTAACCACTTCCAGTCTGCCCATTGACTATAAACGTCCTGGTAGTGGATCTCTATCTCTGAATGGACGCTTTAAAACGTCCTTGAGCTTTGCCCCCTGTGTGCAGCACCTGTACATAGAAGCTCCATGACTCAGCTGCCTCCTGACAGCCAAGAACATGGAGCTTTAACCTGAGATCTTTTTTCCTGGCCTCCAGGCTTTTGATCACTCTGACAAGCTGTCAAAGCCATGACAAATGCTTGTACTATCTCCCTCTCATTATCAGGAAAATAAATATTCAGGTTTGATTTGCGGTTTACCCTTGCTATCTTATAGGAAAAATTGAAAATCTGCAAAAAATATATATTTATTTTTAAATTTCACCTTCCTTCTGTGTTAATTCTTGTGGGAAATCTAAAGGGTTAACAAACTTTGTAAAAATCAGTTTGGATTACATTGGGGGCTGTAGTTTCTAATATATGTTCATTTATGGGAGATTTCTATTATTTAAGCTCCTCAAAGTCACTTTAGAACTTCAACGGTCCTTTAAAATTAACTATTGGAAATTTTCATGAAAATCTTAAAAATTACATCTAAAATTCGAAGCCTTCTAACATCCTCAAAAAATAAAATTACATTTCCAAAATTATGCCAATATAAAGTGGACATATGGTGAATGTTTATTAATAACAATTTTATTAGATATCCCTATGCAACTTAAAAGAAGAGAAATTAATATTTAAAAAATTGTGATTTTTTTCAAAATTTTCTGTAACTTTTGGATTTTTTATAAATAAAGGTAAAATATATTGACTCAAATTTACCATTAACACAAAGTACAATGTGTCACAAAAAAACAATCTCAGAATCGCTTGGATAAGTAAAAGCGTTCCAAAGTTATTACCACATGAAGTGACACATGTCAGATTTGCAAAATTAGGCCTGGTCAGGAAGGGGGGAAATGGCCCGGATGGGAAGTGGTTAATCTCAGTGATACAAATCCATTTCATACAGCTGTGTGGAACCATTCTGTGTGTCACAGTTTAGCTGGCCAGTCACCACAAACCACAATCCGTATTTTCTGTCCAGGTGACCCATACTGTACGTCACGTAATCAAATACGGTCTTTTGCTCTCACTGATACAGCTACATTAGAAAATTCTCTGTGCGACATCAGTCTGGGTTGCAGTGAAAATAGCCACAGTCAACAGGGGCTGAGTTTGCTCTCTGATATATTCTGCATGTCACGTAAAAAAAAATAAGAACACAAAAAAAACTGTGTTTTTTTTTTTTAATCTCAGTGATACAAATCCATTTCTTACAGCTGTGTGGAACCATTCTGTGTGTCACAGTTCAGCTGGCCAGTCACCACAAACCACAATCCGTATTTTCTGTCCAGGTGACCCATACTGTACGTCACGTAATCAAATACGGTCTTTTGCTCTCACTGATAAAGCTATATTAGAAAAATCTCTGTGAGACATTTGTCTGGGTTGCAGTGAAAATAGCCAAAGTCAACAGGGGCTGAGTTTGCTCTGATATATTCTGCACGTCATGTAAAAAAAATAAGAACAAAAATTTTTTTTTTTTTTTTTTATCTCAGTGATACAAATCCATTTCATACAGCTGTGTGGAACCATTCTGTGTGTCACAGTTCAGCTGTCCACTCACCACAAACCACAATCCGTATTTTCTGTCCAGGTGACCCATACTGTACGTCACGTAATCAAATACGGTCTTTTGCTCTCACTGATACAGCTACATTAGAAAAATCTCTGTGCGGGGGCGGAGCTAACCGCGGACTGAGATGGCAGCTTGATTGCGTTGCTCCTCTCACACCCTGCTGCCTATTCTAGCCTAACGGAACAGACAACCTGCTAACATGTCCAGAAACAACAAGGACAGGTCAGACACTAAGCTGAACGCATCCAAGTCCGGGAGAAGCCAGTCTGACATGGAGAAATACCTTAAGAAGAGAGGCGCTTCCCTGGGTGGGGGAATCAAGATGGCGCTGAAGCGCCAAACAGAGCAGGAAGATACAGATGGAGAAAGCTTGTGCACCTTATCCGAGGGCCCTGGAGAGACTAAGGACTTACCGCTCTCCCGTTCCTTCTTTAAAAAGGTACTCTATAAGGCTCTATCTCCCCTTCAGAGAGATGTGGCGGAGATAAAAACCGAATTGAAACAGATTGGGAACAGGGTTGTCACACTGGAGGAATCACCCTCGGCGGTGATTCACCACGGAGCTGCTGTTCAAACACAACTCGAATCCTACCAGGAACATATTAATAATGCCCTCATGCAAATTGAGGATCAAGAAAATAGAAGTAGGCGGAAAAATATCCGCTTGAGAGGCATATCTTAAACTGTCTCTAACGAGGACTTACCCCAGGTAGTAACCGCCATCTTTGCTACGCTGATAGGCCCAGAAAGAGCACAAAGTGTAGTGGTTGAGCGAGCACATAGAGCGCTGCGACCTAGGCCTCCAGCGGACAACCCACCAAGAGATGTGATATGCGGCCGATTGAATTTTCTGGATACTGCTGCGCTGCTTAAAGCCGCAAGAGATATGAAAGAGGTTCCACTCGGGGACTCAAAGATCCAAGTGTTTCAGGACATTGCTCCTAGCACTCTTGCTAAACGGCACATACTAAAACCCCTAACAGATGCATTAGGGGCTCACAAGCTGCCGATTCGCTGGCTGTTTCCCTTTGGGCTAGCCACAGCTAAGGATGGGAAGCAGGTCATTATCCGCTCACCCAGAGATCTGCATGAAACCTGGGAAAAGCTGGAGATAGCGCCAATAGACATACCATCATGGCTACCAGTGCCTGCAGCTCCGCCGTTCCCAGTTCTACCCCAAATACAACCATGGCAGGTTGTGAGACACGCCAAGTCGCCCAGATCCAAGAAGCAAGCTAGACCCATTGAAGATACCTGAATTCCACCAGCTCCTGTTCCTGCTTCCGAGAGAACGGTGCTTGGTTAGCACTGCAACGAGGTTTGCCTCAGGCGACAAGTGCCTTGATAGCTCAGATCTTCTGGACTCCTAAGTATTTTCAATATGTTTGTTCCGATTTTGTTTTGCAAATTTCCCTTATGGGCAATTTTAATAGCCCGTTGAATAGGCAGCTTATGCCGTAGTTAATAATGGTTTTTCTCCCTCCCCAAGACTCTTATTTACAGTTTCCAGACATGCCATATAGAAAGCAAACTTATTGCTGTCAGATAATTCTGGTAGCTCTGCTACTGGGAACGGTTTTGTGCAATATGCTTAACTGTGTTCAGATGTACTTGCATTTTCCCTTTTATTTTCCTGTTGTTGTTGTACTAGTTTTGTTTGTCCGATCAGATGGCACTTCCATGCTTGTGCTAAACAGATCCACTCTGGACCGTGATTATGGCTGATCTGAAGGTTGTTTCTCAAAACGTCAATGGAATGAATGTTCCACAAAAGAGGTGCCAAATTCTGCGTTTGTTTAAGAGGTATAAAGCTGATATCCTGCTTTTTCAGGAGACTCATTTCAGGCATAATCACGTCCCCAAACTACCCGATACATGTTACTCTCAATGGTATCATTCCACACACTCTAGCGCTTCCAGAGGCGTATCAATAGCGATAAGAAACACAATACCCTTTCAGCTAGTCAAGTCTTATATTGATACTGAAGGCAGGATGATAATTTTACAAGGATTGCTCTATGGTACTAAATTGACCATAGCCAATTTTTATGCACCGAACAAAAATCAGATACACTGGGTACTCTCAGCACTGCAGACTCTTAAAATATATGCTGAAGGGGTAGTTATCCTGGGGGGTGATCTGAATGTCGCACTGGAACCTATAATAGATTCCTCACCTCCATCACATAGTCACACTACAAGGAAACTACACAAACTTAAAATAGCACTATCAGAAGCCCACTAGAGATGAGCGAGTAGTGTTCGATCGAGCCGGTATTCAATCGAATACTACGCTATTCGGCATACTCGATTTCAATCGAGTATAACGGCGATGGCGCACTTAGAATTCGTTTCCCCTCCCACCTTCCCATGCGCTCTTTTTCCACCAATCAACATGCAGGGGGGGTATGACAGGCCCGCGGAGCACGCTGGCAGCGCGAAAACAGCGTCTACATGGATTGGCTGGAAAAACCATGTGACCTCGAATATTAAAAACTCAGCTCTTCCTGCTCGTTCGCATATGCTGCGTGAACTTAGTCAGGGACAGAGGCTGGAGAAGGGACAGATAGGTTTTAGCTGTTGGACAGGCAGGAGCGTGATTAAAAGCCCTTATCAGGGCTACTATAGTGCAGTACAGTGATAGCTTTACTACAATATACAGTCTGCAGAGAACGGTTGCTGTATTCAGGGATAGCTGCTGGAGTAGGGACAGAGAGAGGCATTAGTGGTGTATTAGGTGCTCTGCTACATACAAAACTATATTTGGCACTACTGTTCTGCGTTCTTTTTGGCTGCAAAACCCTGTTATATACCTAGTGTGTATATGCACCATCTGATCTGGCAGTAATACGGCTGTGAATTTTATTTTTTTTTTAAATACAGTTTATTTGGCTCTACTGTTCTGGGTTCTGTGTGCCTGCAATACCCTTTTTGTATACCAGGTGTAAATACCCACCGTCTGACCTGTTAGTACACGGCTGTGTACCTAGAAAATATAAAAAAAAAAAAAAAGCCTTTTCATTGGCACCTGTACTTTGCGTTCTCTTGCAAAATAATTGTATATACGTAGTCTTCATACACACCGTCTGATCTGTTAGTACACGGCTGTGTACCTAGAAATATAAAAAAAAAAAAGCCTTTTCATTGGCACCTGTACTTTGCGTTCTCTTGCAAATAATTGTATATACGTAGTATTCATACACACCGTCTGATCTGTTAGTACACGGCTGTGTACCTAGAAATATAAAAAAAAAAAGCCTTTTCATTGGCACCTGTACTTTGCGTTCTCTTGCAAAATAATTGTATATACGTAGTGT